>CAUYPK010044689.1:0-44846 GCA_963574355.1 Loris lydekkerianus
TCAGGAATGAAAGAAAAAGTATCCAATGTACTCAGCCCTACTATGAAGCTAAATTATAGCTTTCACATGAAGGCTATAACCCAACTATAGCACAAGACTATGAGGAAAGGGCCAAGGAAGGGGAAGGGAGGGAGGAGGTTAAGGTGGATGGAGGGTAATGGGTGGGGCCACACCTATGGTGCATCTTAGAATGGGTACAGGCGAAACTTACTAAAGGCAGAATTCAAATGTCTACATACAATAACTAAGAAAATGCCAGGAAGGCTACGTGGAGTATCTGATTGCATATACTTTGCTTTGGAGTTCAGATGTCTGTGTAACGTTTTTATTATTTTGAAAAAATACATAAAAGTATTTTATTTCATATTTGTTCCAAATTAAGAAAATAATTAAGAAATATATCAGACTTGGAAAATTATACAGATTTTAAAATTAATCTATGTAATTAATCACATTAACAGACTAAAGAAGAAAAAATCACATTTTCATATCAATGGCCACAAAGAAAGTATTTGACAAAATTTAACCCCTCTTTGTGATTGAAAAAATAAAGCATAGAAGTAGAGGGAAACTTGTTCCATTTGATATAGAATGTCTACCAAAAAAATCCCCTTACATCTACCATTACACTTAATGGTAAAGACTGAAAGTTTTCTAGCTAAGATTAGAAACAAGGATGTGTATTCTCATCACTGCAACTCAATATAGTACAAGAGGTTTTAGCCAGTGAAATAAGGCAAGAAACAGAAATAAAAGGCATTAAATTTAGAAAGGAAAAAATAAAGACATTTCTACTTGAAGATGACATGATGATCTATGAAGAAAATCCCAAGGTAACTACAAAAAAGTCCTGGAACTAATAAGTGAATTTAGCAGTGTGGTAATTTATAAAATCAACACACACAAATCAATTATATTTCTAGATACTAACAATGAATATGTGGAAAGCAAAATTAAAAATAATGTGTATTATTTGTAATCCTTTAGAAAATGAGATTTTTAAATCTAAGAAATTAGGTATAGGACACAGATGCTAAAAATTACAAAACACTAAAGAAAGAAATTAAAGATGGGTGGTGCCTGTGGCTCAGTGGTTAGGGCACTGGCCCCATATATCAAGGGTGGCAGTTTCAAACTCAGACCTGGCCAAACTGCAACAAAAGGTAGGCGGGCATTGTGGTAGGTGCCTGTAGTCCCAGCTACTTGGGAGGCTGAGGCAAGAGAATCACCTAAGCCCAGGAGTTGGAGGTTGCTGTGACCTGTGATGCCACAGCACTCTACCCAGGGTGATAGCTTGAGGCTCTGTCTCAAAAAAAGGAAAAAATTAATACTTACAAATAAAAAAAATACAAATCAGTAGCTTTTGTATATACCAACAATAGTCAAGCTGAAAAAATAGTCAAGGACTCTATTCCTTTTACAGTAGTGCCAAAGAAGGTGAAATATTTGGAAATTTACCTAACAAAGGACGTGAAAGATTTCTATAATGAGAACTATGAAACGCTGAGAAAAGAAATAGCTGAATACGTTAACAAGTGGAAAAACACACCATGCTCATGGCTGGGAAGAATCAACATTGTAAAAACGTCCATATTACCCAAAGCAATATACAAATTTAATGCAATCCCTATTAAAGCACCACTATCATACTTTACAGAACTGGAAAAATAGTACTTCATTTTATATTAAATCAGAAAAAACCTTGAATAGCCAAGACATTACTCAGAAATAAAAACAAATTGGAAGGAATCACGCTACCAGACTTCAGGCTATACTATAAATCCATAGTGACCAAATCAGCATGGTACTGGCACAAAAATAGAGAGGTAGATGTATGGAATAGAATAGAGAACCAAGAGATGAACCCAGACACTTATCATCACTTGATCTTTGATAAGCCTATCAAAAATATAAATTTGGGGAAAGATTCCTTATTTAACAAATGGTGCTGGGTGAACTGGCTGGTGACCAATAGAAGACTGAAACTGAACCCACACCTTTCACCATTAACAAAAATTGACTCTCACTGGGTAAAAGATTTAAACTTAAGACATGAAACTATCAAGATACTTGGAGAGAGTGAAGGGAAAACACTTGAAGAAATTGGCCTGTGAGAATATTTTATGAAGAGGACCCTCCTGTCAATTGAAACAGCACCAAAAATATATTATTGGGATCTGATTAAACTAAAAAGCTTCTTTATAGCCAAGAACACAGTAAGTAAAGCAAACAGACAGCCCTCAGAATGGGAGAGGATATTTGCAGTTTGTTTCTGACAAAGGTTTGATAACCAGAATCCACAGAGAAGTCAAACTAATTAATAAGAAAAGAACAAGTAATCCTATTTCATTGTAGGCAAGAGACTTGAACAGAAGCTTCTCTGAAGAAGACAGGCGCATGGTCTACAGACACATGAAAAAATGCTCATCATCTTTAATCACCAGAGAAATGCAAATCAAAACCACTTTGAGATATCATCTAACTCCAGTAAGAGCCCACATAACAAAATCCCAAAACTACAGATGTTGGCATTGATGTGGAGAGAAGGGAACACTTCTGCACTGCTGGTGGAATGCAAGCTAATACATTTCTTTTGGAAAGAAGTTTGGAGAATACTTAGGGAACTAAAAGTAGACCTGCCGTTCAATCCTGTAATTCTTCTACTAGGTATATATCCAGACGACCAATTTTACAACAAAGATATTTTCACCAGAATGTTTATTGCAGCCCAATTCATAATTTCCAAGTCATAGAAGCAGCCCAAGTGCCCATCAACCCATGAATGGATTAACAAATCATGATATATGTATACCATGGAATATTATGCAGCCATAAAAACAATGGAGACTACATCTTTTATGTTTACATGGATGGAGCTGGAACATATTATTCTTAGTAAAGTATCTCAAGAATGGAAGAAAAAGTATCCAAGGTACTTAGCCCTACTATAAATAAAGTTTTATTGGAACACAGCCGCACACACTCATGTACCTGTTGTTGATGGCTGCCTTCACACTACAACATCATAGCTGAGTTGTCACAACAGAAACCATGTGGCCCAGAAAAGATTCACTATCTAATTATTTACAGAAAAAGTTTGCTAACTCTGGGCTCAGTACATGGTGTACATTCTGAACAAATAAAATACTGCCTTTGCTTTGTAAGTGGTTATAGGATCTGTAGCAGCAGTTCACAACCAGTGGGTTGCAACCCACATGAACTGTATTAAAGGGCAGCAACATTAGGAAAGTTGAGAACCGCTGGTCTATTGTGTGTTTTTATTCAAACATTCTTAAATTAAAATCTGTACCAAGCTATCTTGGTGCTCCATTTTTTAGATCAGCTGGCTGAATAAAGAATGAATAGAATGCCTGGCCCATGGTCCCATATGAGCTTTTTAAAAATAAATCATCAACAACTAGCACAGGACTTGGCACATGACGAGTAACACTGAAGATTTGTTGAGCTGAATTGAAGTGAATTTGACTCTTTGATCTAGAAATACTGATTTGTGAAATTAACAGGCAAAAAATTGACTCACTCATCTGACAACAAACCATTCTGGAAAATGGCTGCTCCCTAAGAAAACATTTCTCATCGCACTTTATAAGGGATGACTTAAAAAAAAGCACATTCTGAGGAGCCAGACTTCAATATATGCTTAAAAATTTTTTGATTACTTGATATAGGCAGTCACTACTTATCTTATTTAATATTTTATGTTATTAAGATGCATAAACACAAAATTTAAATGATAGTTCAAACTGAAGCTTTTCAGAATTGTTAATACTCAGTTATATAGATAATGGGTTCTTTTTAACTAAGAGATTCAAACTAAACCACGTTTTTACCAGGTCTCCTATTCATCATTAACTACTAGATATTATTTGTATAAACCTTGACTATGTCAGTTATTGGCCTCTCAAAATTGGTCCATGTCTGTGAGTCACAGTATGTGGTTGGTTGGTTTTAAATTCCAGTTTCTAGTTCCTATGCTCAAGCTTCTAATTCAGAGTCCCCAGTATTGAGGAGTCAGAGAATAGCCTAGGGATATGTATTACAACCAACACTCCTGGAGATCCTTTGAGAATCTATTATTTTAGATCAAGATTTCATATATTCGCAATAAGAAATACCAAGAAGCTGCATACTTTTGGAGTTACTGCTTTCCTCTGTTAGAAAGGCAATGGAGTAATACAAAGGCAATGGAGTAACTCTTCACTCAGAGTTATCCCTGTTACCACTTGTTACGATGTACACTATATTGCTACCTGCATACATACTCAGTACTTGTAGGACTGACATATTCAAGGAAACCTGAGACATAGCATTTTTGCCATCAAGGGGCTTCATGGATAAAGTATATAAACATCAATGATACAAACAAAAGTTAAGATGATACTTGATTGAGAGCTCAGTGAGTAGAGGTGTAATAAGATTTCAGAAAAAGAAATGATGGAGCTGATCTAGGTTGTCAGTGATGTAAAAAACGGCCTTCTTTGGATCCAGTAGAAGGGCCAGCCAGGAAAAAGTGATAGTAGTTATTACACTCTGTGGGTGTCCCAGAACTTTGCTCTCCTCTTGGTTAAGATCTAAGATCTTAGAACACAGGAAGAGTAAAGTAAGAACTATGGCTTTCTCAGTTATTAACCCAAGCAACCTGGGAAAGATTACTAAGGCTTCGTGAGCTGGCCAAAAGTCATTGCCTCTCAATGGTCACAGAGGGATGAAGACCTGGGCTGCCATGAACTGAGCCAGTATGCAGCCTCTGCCTTCAAGGAGCTGTCCTAGATGACCTCGTACAGCACAGCATTCTCTTATCTTCCCATGGCATCTGTAATACAAATCATGGACTGGACTCCTCATTTGACATCTAATCAAACACTTCATTCTCAAGTCACTTTTCTCATGTGTTTAGGTCTTAACCCTCCAAGGATCCTGCCAAGTTCTGGAGAATAGAGTGTGCATCTTATTTCTCAGAACTTTCTCAGTACTCAGCTAAATAATGTCAAGCATCACAAAAACATCCTGTTTAATCATTCCCTAGGTGGTGCCAACTGTGTACTAGGCCCTACGTTAGGCACCCAATAGAATAGACTATCAGATCCTGAAGCCAACAAAGTGACAAAACCATCTGTCCCATGATGGTTAAAGACAACCCCGTGAGTGTAGTGAAAGCCCATTGAAGCCAATTGGGCTTCAATTGGTGGATTGTGGGGTATGTGAATAATATACTGATAAAGCTCTCTTAAAGAAAAAAAAAGGCAGACAAAGAGGATTAGCCATGCCTTAGAAATCAACTAGGTGAAAGCTTAGAAAAACATATCCAGAGTTTAGTCATTCCTATTTAGACTATGATTGTGACACACTAATAATAATTGATGGCACTGTAGCTAAATACTAGAAATAATGGGATGCTTCTAAGAAACGGTAAAACACCATGTATACACTACTGTTTAAGTATGTAGGTAATAGAATAAAAAATAATGTGGGGTCAGTCCTTGGTTTTCTCTCCTATTGTGTGATTTTGGTCAAATTGCCTCAATTTTATCACCAAAATTATTGGAATAATAAACTTATAAAGATGCTCAAAAATACCTTGTCAATAGTCAAACAGTGCAAATTAACAGGATGCTATTTTCACTTATACAATTAGTATATTCTAGGAATATTATACTATTCAACATAGGTAATAGCAAAATGTTTTTCTATTCTTCTTATAGGTACATGAGTTTTAGTGTTCACAGCATGACTTCTAATGGTGAAAAATCTGAAACAAACTAAACATTCAAAACTAGGTGAAGTCAGTCAGTTACAGAAAGTCAAATCATTGAAATATTATGGAATCCATGAAAATGAAATTAACCCACACTGTTTTCACAGTAAGGAAAACCACTTGTGAAATGAGAAATGAAAATCAGGATTATCATATTATATGTGGGGACTATTCTAGCTTTACTTAAAACTGTTTAGGACAAGATAAAAAGAAAACAAAATATTTTAAAAGATTAATAGAAATTATTTCTGGCCAGCCAGCATGAGTCTCTTTTCCTTCTCTGTACTTTTGTGAGTGAAAAAAATTAACACCATTAAACTTTTGCACAGACTATTCATAACAAATACATACACTATTCATTTGTGAGAAAATAAAAATGAGCCCTATTTCATGTGATATCACCAGATTATGTCATAAAGTGAGGTAGATTTTACTATACAGATAAATGACCACATGGCAAAAATGGCCAGAAGCATATTCTCTAAACGAAAACATACCTGCTATCCGAGCATATCCTGAGCCTATTCAAAACTACCTATGTCAATTACAGTTAAAAAAAAAATCCGTTCAAAGTTGCTGAGTAAGCAATTTGAAGTTCTTTATTATCCTAATGCCAATGTTTCACATTGCAGCTATTTGTTAAATATAATTACATAATATGGTTAGTAAAAGAACTGCCAAGTACTATATACTGATCTAAGGAATCTAATGACGCTATGAGAGCTTCAGTGATGTCATATAATTAATCTCTGCACTCAACTATGACCCCAAACAAGAAAGTGATTAATAAAAATAATGAAGAAAATGAATTCAAAATAAAATACTCTGTGGAAAGATTTTTCTCAAAAACTATGAGAAGGATGAAATGGGTCCCTAAATTCATATCCTGAGAAGGATGAAATGGTTTCCTAAATTCAGATAGCTACATGACTGGGTAGCCTTTCTGCCCTGTATTAAGCCCAATTGTCGAAATCAAATTTAGTATGGTTTTAATTTACAATTATTTGTTAAAAGTTGAAAGAATAGGAACAACTGCATTATGTTCAATAGGCTAAAAGCAGAGATTCTGATCTCTGAATTCAGGGTGGAAATCAAGTGCTGTATGCCAGCATGACAACATCTGGATGAGCCAACAGGTCTTGGGGCAGGGAGAAGAGCCTGCTTCTCCATCTAAAAGGTCTGTATTTCTGCTCATCCTTGGACATTTGCCAAAGGTATTTTCTTCCTTCCTGTTTAGATCATGAGCTATAAAACAACAACAACAACAACAACAAAACAGTGAACAGAAATCCATCTGAAACTCACTACTTTTTTCTGTTTCTTGTCTTAAGTAAATAAAGGGCTAAATTAGGTCAGCAACATAAACAAGGCTGGTTCCAAGACTGCGATATGACCAAGTGGCTAAGGAAATAATTCTTGCAGTCAGAATGGTCTCATTTATCTTGAGACTCCACTACTTACCAGGAGGGTTAATTTGGATAGGCCGCATTCCTAATCCTAGGTTTCTTCCCTTATATACGTAAAGTGCAGTTAAATAAATCGGTATTCAATTAGTAGTAGTTGTTATTATTAAATACTAAAAGGTCATAGAAAAATATAGGTTAATGAATGTTAGTTATTAGAAATAAGATTTTCCCTAAAATCCATATTAAAAAATACCTTATGACAAAGTAACTAAAACGTGTTTAGCTATTTGGACCTGATACAGGTGTACTTTTTTTCTTATGTTTATACTTTTCACCTTTTCTTCCCATCTCAACAAGATCATTTCCCAAGGTTTCCTCCAGCTCTATTATTCTTCAATAATCAGACTATCGGCTAGGAAAACATACAATTTGGGCCCTGTGATTGCTATTTTTCTTATGGCAAATCTCAGAGACCTGCCCAAATCCCCTGCTTATTGTCCTGGCCAAGATGTTGAAAAATTCTGAGTTTTCTGCCATCTAATTGGCATCCATCGGCATTTCAATGGCCTTCTTCCAGCCAATGGACAAAGAGCTTTCTGAGTTATGAAAACTTTTATATTATCTTCCTCCCAATGTTAATGAGCCCTAATTTGGGGACATTAGCTGCACAGTTACCAAGGATGTCCTCTTCGTGCCAACTGTCTCAGCTTGTTATAGTAGAGACGACTAGGCCATTTGTAAGACTCAGGTTTAATTGCTTCTCATTTTCAGGCAATTTCATAAATATAGCCAATTTTATTATTAGTGTTATTTTTCTTCCAATTAATCAACAAAGCCGGGTTAAATGTGAAAGCTTGATAATATTTTCTCATGGAAGTTCCCTTCACAGACAATAGAATTGAGTTTTACATGGTATTTTACAGATTTTTTTTTTTTTTTTTTTTTGCATTTTTTGGCTGGGGCTGGGTTTGTACCTGCCACCTCTGTCATATGGGGCCAGCACTCTACCCCTCTGAGCCACAGGCACCACCCTTACAGATTCTTTTTATATAGTAAGCAGTAATAAACTAACACATAGCACCCATGACTGAAGTCTACTTTGCACATGGAAGTATTTGAGGTGAAGGAATGGATGTATCCATAGGATCTGTAGCAACATATGTAAAACTCATTTCATTTTGTAAACTGTAACTTTTCATCACTGGTCACCTTGGAAAATTGATAATATAATATCTACATTACAAGGACTCTGGCAAATTCATGGCTTTATGGTCAGTATTAGAGGCAGGTATTCTTATGACTGAAAGTCTTGGACAAGAGCATCATCTACAGTGGATAGCAGTATTTCCTCCACAAATGTTCATCTTTTTCTCCTCCCACACTGTAGAAAGAGTATACTTCTCTGCTCCACTGATATTAAGATGGCTATGTGACTTGTTTTGACCAATAGAACATAAATAGATACTGCACATGGCCCTTCCAAGAAAAAACTTTAAATGTAGACACATAGTCTGGCCTGGACTCTTAAGCTCCTGCCTGCTCTCCACCCTGTTCCAGATAATGGCTGCTTCTTCAGCCTGAGTAAAGGGAACAGGAACCTACAGGGAGCAGACTCAAAGCCAACTGAGCCCAGACCAGCTCAGCCCAGCTAAGCTGCAGTCGACCTGCAGATTTGTGAAAGAGAAATGAATAATGCTGTTGTTGTAAACCACCAAGACTCAGGGCTGTTTGCTACCCCGTACAAGTTGACTGACATACCATTCCTAAATCTTAATCACTTCCGTCAGTAAATCATCACTGAATGTTTACTATGAGCAAAACACTGTGCTGAGGTCACCATAATGAGAAAAAGGCACATACTGCCCGGACCTCACAGTCTAGGAAGCAGATGGAAATTTCATATTCATCCTAGAACACATACAGTTACAAATAAGTAAATACCATGAAGGAAAGGAATAAGATCTCTTTAGAGCAGCGGTTCTCAACCTTCCTAATGCCTCCTAATGTCGTGACCCTTCATGTTGTGATGACCCCCAACCATAAAATTATTTTCATTTATACTTCATAACTTCAGTTTTCTCCTTTCATAACTGTAATTTTGCTATGGTTATGAATCATAATGTAAATATCTGATATGCAGGAAGTATTTTTATTGTTACAAAGGGGTCGCGACCCACAGGTTGAGAACTGCTGCCTTAGAGTATATGATAAAGGAAAGTGGCCAAGACTGAGGTGTCAGAAGAACTTTTCTAGAAGAAGGGATACATGAGTTGGCTTCGTAGAGTGAACAGATGCTAGAAAAGGAGATGCTGAGTCAGCAGAAGAATATTCCAGTCCAGGGAGACAAAGCTGTAAAGGCTTCCTGGCTAAAGGAAACATAATTTGGTGAAGGAAAAGCAGAGGCTGGTATGGCTAGGCGTGCAGGAAAGGAAGCCTGGGATGAGGTGAGATTGGAGAGAAAGAAAAGAGCAAGACTAGAGGCCTTAGAAAAAACCTAGTCTCTATCCTATGTGAAAGGAAGTGGGGAACTGTGTCATCAGTCTGTTTTGTAAAGCTCTCTCTGACTACTACATACAGAACTGATTAAAGAGAAGGTAGAGGAATACAATACATAGTACAGGTGATAAAGGCTGGTAGCTTAAGTTAGGGTGCTGGTCATTAGAAGTTAAAGAAATAGATGAACTTGTGAAATTTAAAAGTAAAACCAACAAAATCAACCCTATGAAATACAATACTGCATGTGTAGGAAGGAAAAATATTCTATAACATTACCATCCACCAAGAGATATATTTTACAACAAAGAAGTAATAAAAGAAATAATGACTTTATTTATTGATGAATTACAACTGCTTGAAAACAGTTCATTGCAGCAGATAACTTAAATTACCTGCACAATTGCTACAGACAGAAAATTTTATTACTGAATAGTGGTGTGTACATAAATGTTTGTGACACTTCTGAATATTTGGAAAGAACTTGAGTAAGTAGATGAATATCAATATAGATTTCATTAGAGAATTCAAGTTGTCTCCTTTCATATAATTTATATCTTTTGGGAAAAGATGAAAACAAAAATATAACTATATAGATACTATACTTAAAAATGCCAAAGCCTCTACCCTCTGAGTTAGCTCAAGTTCTAACCCTGCTACATGAAATTTGAATAATATTATGAAGCAGTTTTCCCTTGAGTGTCTTAAAATTTCAAAGATGAGTTCCAACAATCTTTGGGGTAAAAGTTTATAAGATCACATTTTAATTTCTGAAATAGACAGTTATACAGCACAGCTGTCATCATGACAAAATCCTATAGATTCTTTTTTTTTTCATAATCTAATTCCACACCTGGCTCATGAAGTAAAGAAGGATTCATAGACTGCACACACACACATACACACACACACACACACACACACACACACACACACACAAACATACCCCTCTATATAAGTTTCTCCTATTTCCACAGAATGGAAATCTGTGTTATCTATCAGCTCAGCTTCCATTCCCATATTACCATCTTTTGGGGTACATGCCTTTCTCCCATAGCAATCTCTGAGGTCTGTGAAAGAAGACATCTCACCTGCTCTAGGTAATTAATCCAGAATAGGCCAGACAGATGCTCTGCTCGCCCAAAGTCACTCAGATAATCAATGGCTGCATTGGATTCCACATCTCTGTTTGTCTGAACCTACGTTCATGATCTAAATACATCCACTATGCTGTTTTCTACTATCATCATGTATAGAATTGGTAAAAATCCCTGTACCATTCACGTATCGCCTTAGTGAAGCATTTATAAGTTACAGTGCAATGTAAACTACATCTGCTATTTTGCTATTGGCAAGTGACAGATGACTTAGAAAGCATGTCCACTTCAGTCCTCTAAGCACATCTACATTCTCATGTCACCTTCAGATGACTTTTCTATGACTACACTTCTAATCTAGAATGATCTTTCATCCTTTCTTGGCAGTGATCTGTTTTTTTCAGAGAAAACTGCCCAGCAAATCTCTTCAAAATTGTAGACATAATCATTGTTTTTAAGAAATGAAAAAGATGTTTTCTCCATGCTCACTGTTCTCACAGTTTCTTTTTAACTAAAGACTCCATATACCTGGTTAATTAAGAGAATCCTTGATAATGGCCCAAGCCTGTAATCTAAGCAGTCTGGGAGGCCGAAGCAGGAAGACTGCTTTGAAGTCAAGAGTTTGAGACCACTCTGAGCAACAGCGAGACCCCGTCTCTAAAGAAAAATTAGTCAGGTTGTGTGGCAGGTACATGTAGTCCCAGCTACTCCAAAGGCTGAGGCAGGAGGATCACTTGAGCCCAGGAGTCTGAGGTTGCTGTGAGCTACGCTGATGCCATGGCACTCTAGCCTGGGCAACAAGGTGACAGAGCAAGAGTCTGTAACAAAAAATAATAAAGTCCTGACACTAACATAACCCTTACCAACATTACCATGCATCCACAGAGTATCTGATGAGCAAGATCGACCCCAGTAGCTTCAGATGACAGCTTAATGAGGCTGACAATAGCGCCAGCTCATCCCAGAGTCACTAGGATTCTTTCTTTGTGCTTCTTACCTTTGTCTCCTGACATGGAATAAAATGACAGCTTCAGTAGCAAAATAACATGGAACTTATAAAACCAAGGTTAGGACTGAAGACACCAGGAGACTGAGGGTAGCAAAGGGAAATCAGATGCCTGAGCTGGGCATCCTGGGATGAAGGAGACTGAGACAGTTAAGCTGGATTGATGGGCAATTTTATAATTCAACTGAGATTCAAAGCCAATGTCACACATTGTGACTGAATATGGCCAATTGTTGTTATGTTTTTCTTTTAAAAGATTTAATTAAAATAGCCATGGTTCATTTTTGTTCTCTTTGGAGGAATTTCAGGACTCCTAAATACAATATTATCTCTTCTATTTTTATTCTTTGAATTTGGATAAAGCAGGAGTCTGTATAATGGCACTTTTTATGACCTTGTATCTCTCATTTTTAAAGCCAGTCAAATACCTACCCTCCCACAAGATGTCAGTACCAACAAATTAGACTGAGAAGAATTTCAACAAAAAATGAGATTCCATGGGAGACTATAAAGGCAAGGGAAAAGCAGGATTAGGGTTCAAGTTCCTGCTGTTTACTAGCTGAGGGGCTTTGGGAGATCATATTACTTTTCTGAACTTGTTTCTTTTTCCCCTCAGTATGGATAGTAATGCCTAATCTGTATAATTGATTTCAGAATTCAAAATGTTACATTTAAAGCTTTCACAAAATGTCTGGCACATAGAAATCATGATTACACTGCCATTATTAAAAAATCTATCAAGTGCATTTTTGTACTATGTACTGCTCTGTATTTTTGTAGATTCAGGAGCAAAGGATAGATCATAGTCTAACCTCTGAGCTTCTACATCTAATGTGAAAGACAAATCAAGAAACAATTATAATAAGGGGTTAAAAGTGTCCTGAAAGGGGAAAGAAATGTTGTTACCAATAGCTATTCTTATTATTAAAAGTTAAAGCATATGTAGAGCATAGAGAATAAGAATATGGACCCCATAATCAAACTATCTGGCTCTGAGTCTTATGTTTGCCCATTAATATCAGTGTGATTCTATATAAGTTCATCCACTGATAAAAATGAAAAAGATAACAGTAACTATCTTAAAGGGGTTTAATGGGAATTAACAGAGAAAACATACTAAGACAAGAATTGGTCATATATTAAGACCATAATAAATGTTAACTACGATTATCACCACTACTATAGTTCCATCAGTATTGAGCTGTACAGAAATGGTCACCACTGTTCAGAGTATCTCCTTCTTAACCCATAAATATGGTTTTGTGTTTTGAGACAATCAAGCTATAAATAGAGAAAAATGTAAAGTGTTTCTACTTTCAACTCAGACAATTTACCTTTGATCAGAAATTTAGAAATTTTGGTGTATAATTCTTAAATTATTTTGATTGTACTATATAAACAAGTTAAAAAAATACAAATTTGAAAGGGAGGAATGTAATGAAGCAACCCCATAGTGCTGGATATAATGGAGGAGTCAGTATCAATCTTTGTGTACATATTTCTCAGTCCTTTCCACAAAAAGGGCCCAGAAATACTGAGTATCAGTGAGCACACTTAGTGCCTAGATCTTGGTTTCTAAATACCATTCTCTACTAACATGAGCCAGGGGTCTTTGGAAACAGCTAATTCCAGGTCTAGAGCAGGGAAATATAAAATGAATTTGGAACATGTTGTGCCAGGAAATAAGAAAGTGCTCAAAGACAAAAAGGACATAAACACCTGCATGAAAGAGCATCTTTTAAGTTGGGTGAACGTAGTCAAAAATGTAATGGCAATGGATTATAACAAATTGGGTTAAAGATGAGAGAGAGAGATGGACACAAACAAAACAACCTAAAACAGCAGGAGGGAGAGGTGAAGCTCTTCCTCAAAGAAGAATGCCAGGTAATAAATGTTGGAAGACTAAGAGACAGCTAGCATCTTTTAAACCCCATATTATAAGTTATTCAGGCAAAAGTCATCCAAAAAAATGTTAAAATAAAAAAACTGGGAGGAATCTTATTGGGGAAAAAAGAAATTGGCACAAGCCTAGTCAGAGATTGACAGTTCTATAGCTGTGGTAACAATTAGCGTGCAGAACCAGATAAAAGCCTATTCAATTGATGTTCTTTTTCTAGACAACCAATCAATCAACAACAGCCCTTTATTGCTAAAAATCAGCCAATCAGAAAAAGACTCAGACCTCTCCAAGCGCCAATTAAGCAACCTATTCTCCCTCACACCTGCGTAAACGTGCTTCTATTAATACCTTATCTTTTTAACACACTTACTCTCAAATACCTAACTTCATACATTCCAGTTTGATCTACTCAGAGAGCCTGGATTTGACCAGCACAGTTCTCCTTTACAAAAAATTCAGCTTTGCTTTTCTATTTCAAATAATGAGCGGCAGACTGCAGTATCACTCACTACATTTAATTAAAAAGAAATAAAAGTATACCTTCTACACTGGGGCATTCTGGCGGTTATTGTCTAACCCATTGCCGATAGTGGCTCCAACAACTTGACAAGACATGCCCTGAAAGGATTCAGTAATAAAGTGGACAATATCCCCTATTTTGTGTCCTTGCCATAAGTGTTTGACCTGTGCTGAATCTTGAGTAAACGATCAGTACATCAAGAAAGTGGGTTGTTACATGAGACAACTGGCTGGAACATTCAAATAATTTAATACCATTAAGAATGAAAGTGGGTAGGGAATTGTTACAAAATTGTAAAAAGTTAAGAAAAATTAATAACCACATGAAATTTATGAACTGTGACTGAGCCTTATGCCAGAGAGAAAGAAAGGTAATTGATGAAATTTGGATATGGAAAATATGATGCCACAGAATTGATGTGGCTTTTCTTAAATGTAGTAAAGCGGTAGGTACAGTTGTGTGTGAGGTACCCTTGTTCATGGGGGAAACATGCTGAGTTATTTAGGAGTGAAGTGTCCTAACATCTTCAGCAGATCATTATGAATGTTTTGCAAAAGGGAAGAGAAACATAGCATGGGTGTGTCAAGATTTTAAAGTTGAGGGTGGCGCCTGTGGTTCAAAGGAGTAGGGCACCGGCCCCATATACTGGAGGTAGTGGGTTAAAACCCAGCCCCAACCAAAAACTGCAAAAAAAAAAAAATATTTTAAAGTTGAATTTTGGTGAGGGATAAATAGGTGACTGAACTGTTCTTTCAATTTTTCTGTGAGATTGAAAATTTTTAATTCTTATTTTGGAAATTATGTTCACATACTACATTTGGAATATTTCAGATATTTCCCTTCTAACCTGATTCCTCACTTGAAATAAAAATAAATCTGTTGTTATTTAAGTATATTTATAAGTCAAGTCATATTTATCAGCAGAAAGAGTGGCTGAAATAAGTAAATAAAGTTCAAATCATTTAATTCACAAAATGATTTTCCTTCTATGTAAAAAAAAAAAAAAGCGCAAATATTTTTTCAGTTATTAATAAAAATAGCCAAGATAAGATTGCCTTTGAAGGTTAAAATTCTCCAGTTCAGAAGTGTCCAAATTTTTTTTTTTCTTAGCTGCACATTAGAAGGGTAAGAGTCATCTTAGGCTACACATTTAATACACAAACATTAGCAAAAACTGATTAGCAAGAAAAAGGTCTATGAATAATTTTCATGATATCCCACACCACAGATAAGCAAAACAATCCTCAAAAGGCTGCAGGTTGGACACCCCTGCTCACATCTTTATCACAAGACATTCTGTCTCCAATGTCAAAAAGATAATCTGAACCGCTGCAAGAAGGAAATAATCACTCCAGATCCATCAGGAGACATGGAAGATGTGTCAAAGCATTCACACAAACACCCAAAGATGCTCAGGGTATGTTTGGACATCAAGGACTCTCTCTCCACCATGCTAGGCTTTGGTGTCTCACACGCTGAGGAGTCCCTGGTGGGAAGACAGGCCTTAATCTATCAGAAGAGCAGGTGGGCCAAGGCTGCCTCCCTGGATAAAATGCAGCTGGTTACCACATTCCCCAGGGCACAGAAAACTGCTGCAGATCCAGTGAGGCAGGGTAGACAAGTGCTCCAAATGAACAGGCAGACGCTGGATAGTGGTGTGGAAAACCCTATGACCTGGAGCAGAGAGGAGCTGTTAGAGAAACAAGCCATTGGGCCAGAGTCATACAATCCTAGGTGAGCCGAAGCCATGAAGAAGCCCAGGGTGGGTCTGAGAGTGGGAGGCAGCATGGACCACAGTGGTAGGAGAGCTGCGGAGCCCAAGGCATGGTGGGGATCCTGCCCCTTGACACAGTGAGGGGGGGGGGAAGGGACATCTATACAGGAACAGGATGTGAACTCCAAACAATCGAGGGAATTCAGCAAGGGAGAAGAGATGACACATTAACATTACTATTTAAGGGTTTATAAGAGAGCTACATTGCAAGAGCAACCCCACCCCAGAGAACCCACCACACAATAAAGAAAGTGGCCATGTTCTGGCCCTACTGAGGAAAATGAACTTGAGAAGGGAGGTTAGCCTTTAATAATAAAATGTTGGCAAAGGGGAGGAGAAGTTTAAGAAAATGTGTAGAACACAAAAATACATTTGATTCATAACTGAATAGAAACCTAATGACAACAATAGAACTAATATTTGAACGCTTCATATGCACCATGGTGGGGTATCCAAATTTTTCTTTTCTGCTGCACATCGGAAGAAGAAGAGTTGTTTTAGGCCATACATTAAATACACAAACACTCATGAAAGTCAATGAGATAAGAAAAAAAAGTCTGGGCACAATTTTGTAATATCTGACACCACAGATAAGCAAAACAGTCCTTGTGCAATCCACATGTGGTCTAGGGGCTGCAGGTTGGACACCCTTTTATATTTGCTAACTCACATGCTGCTCATAATAACCCCATGAAGTAGAAAGACGTTACTACTAACCCCCTCCGCATGTTAACCATAAAGTGCAGGAAAGCTGCTTAAGTAACTCACAGAGCTTGCTCCTACTGGGGAAATGATTAGGACTCACACCAAGGCATGGTGGCAAATCTCAAACTCTTCAGCCCATAGGTAATGCCTCTTGGTGTGAAAAATCACTCTCTTGCCCTTAGGAAGTAAGGCTTACATTTGTTCAAGTGAAAATTAAGGCAGACATAATAGGTAAGGTGGGAGAAGATAAGAATTCAGACAAAGGCGTGGGGAAGCACACAAGAGTTTGTTTCAAGGGACCTAACCACAAGTCCTTTGGTCTCTGTTTTACACTGTTGAAATTATAGATGACACCAAAAACTTGTATTTGTAACTATATCTACTAATATTTATGCAGAAAGTAGAACTGAGTAAAATCTAAAATATTTATTCATTTACCTAAAATAATAACTCCACATATTAACATAAATATTTTTATGATCACATTCCAGAACAAAAATTAGTATGAAGTTGCATTGGTGCCCAGTTTTGAAAATCTCTAATGAATGCCTTGATAGATGACAACCGCATTTCATGTCTTTTTGTTGTTGTTGTTGTTGTTGTTGTTGTTGGGGATTCATTGAGGGTACAAAGAACCAGGTTATGTTGATTGCATTTGTTAGGTAAAGTCCCTCTTAAAATTGTGTTCCTCCCCTTTCTGTATGCAATATGTCATGTGTCTTTTGATTGATGGCTGCATACAGATATGCAGCTGAAAAAGTATGACCTCACAGATTCCCAGAAGGGTCTTGGGGCCCCATAACCACTGGTTTAGAACACAGACTCAAGTTAGACCACTTGGATTTGTCTGAAACCTGGCTGTGCCACTTAATAGCTATTTGAGCTAGATCACTGAACCTCATCTTATCTCATTCCTTTACCTATAAAATGGAGGTCCTAATAGTTCCTATATCACAGGGCTGCTCATGAGTATTAAATTAGTTATTAAATGCTTAGGAGAATCTTATGGCATAAGTAAATATTATGCATATGTTGAGTAGTAATGCTAAGTAAATAAAAGGAATAATGCTTGGATTTTTAGGCAGGGTCTCTGTCATAGCTTAACATCCTTATACTGAATTTTATGTTCTCACAACTGAGACAATGACAGGAATCACTTGCATAGGGGTGATCAGTTATACCCTCCTTATAATAGGAATAGTTACATTATGGGCTTCAGTAAGTTGAAAATTCAATTGAGATGCATACTTCAACTGCCTGGGATTTAAGAAAAAAATAACCACAGGAATCTCCATCCCACTGAGGATGAGTAGTTGCATCCTACTTTCAGAACCCTTTCATGTTCAAAGTCACATCAGACAGAAGAAATGATTTAATGTAATTTCTATTCAGTTTGGGTTTTAAATCATGTCAAAAAGTTGTTAAGCTAAGCAATTCAAAAGTATTCTTTAATGTCAAAAAATGGGTGAATAGTAATGAGGAAACAAGAGCCAATGTTACCTCAGGGTTAGGTGAATATATGTATTTTTCCTTGGACGTTTTATAAATTTTATTTCTAAAAATTGGTAAAGGTCATTCAGTCTGAGAACTGAATATAGAACATAGAACTTGCTATAGACATCTTCCTTACTTATATGACTTCTATATGTGATGCAATTTTAATGGATGATCTAATGCATGACACATAGGAGATGAACTCATTTAAATTCAAGTTGCAGGGCAGAGTCATGAGGGAGGAGGAGAGGAGGGGAAAGGGGTGGGTTGCTCTCCCTGAATGGGCGTGGTGTGGGGGTCTTTAGCACACCTTTTGTGTGTGGGACATGACCACAAGAGGTCCTCTACTTAACAAAATCAAGTATTTTGACCAGGTTGTTTGTACTCTCATATTAACTGAAATAAATTTACTTTTAAATTAAAAAAGAAAAACTAAAGAGGCTGGGTCCAATATAAAAACAACATTTGAAACAAATACTATTACGTAGGTAGTTAATTCCTAACAAACATGCCTAACAAACTGAGTTTTAAAAAGTCCTAATAGAAGAAGAGGCAAAGGATCCAAACAAGTAATTTACTGATAAAAATAATTAGCACATTTAAAAGTTCACTCCACTAGTAATTAGAGCAGTGGTTCTCAACCTTCCTAATGCTGGGAGCCTTTAATACAGTCCAAAGGGGTTGCAACCCATTAAGAACCGATGAATTAGACAGTACAAATGGAAACAATGAGATATGTAAAACCTATCAACTTGGCAAAGGTAAAGACAAACCCCCAAATCCAATTCTTAAAGTTTATGACAGTATAGTGAGATACATACCATCATGCACTTATATAAAACAAACTTGGGAATTATTTTTAATTTAAATAATACATAACATTTTAACAAGCAAATAATTTCAGCCTAAGAAATTTATCAGAAATGCAACCAAAGATCTGTGCCAAAATATCACATATAGGTTGAAAAGTCAGAAGTAAATAATAAAGTACAATATGGCACCTTATAACACCAGTAGGTATTTCTTTTATGTACATGTTAAAACACAAGAAAATAGCAATGAAATAAATTAAAAATCAGACAATAAAGTATTTCTCTTTTCTAGAGAAATGTATAACAAGAAAAACCTGGGAAGAAATGAACTACAATTTTAGCAGAGCTTCTTTCTGGGTAATGAGATTATACATGGTTTTCATTTTGTATAATAAGCAGATATTCTTATGATTTGAGAAAACAAATGCAAGATTTAAAAATGTGTTACATTTGACATACACTGAATTGCTTTTATATAAACATAATTTAAGCAAAACCTTTATTCAGTCAAGCAATTCTTTAGCTTCTTACTAGTATATTACACTAAGAATACCAAATGGTTTGAAAAATGTACAGTTGACCACTGCATAATGTGGGAGTGAGGCCCCCACACATTCAAAAATTAATGTATAAATTTTTTGAATTTCAAAATATTAAGTGGGTACAAATGTTTATGTTAAATGGATACCTTGCATAATTTGTAAGGGTTTTTAGTGTCTTTGTGACCAGAATAATGTTCATTGTACTCAATAGTTAAATTTTTATCCCTCACTTTCCTCCCACTCTTCCCTTTCCTTGGTTCCCAATGTCCTCGACATTTCTTTCTGGATGTATAACTTTTGGTTCCACCTAAACTTAACTATTAACAGCCTGTTGTTGACTGGAAGCCTAGTGGATAGTCCGTTAACACATATTTTATATGTTATACATATCTTACTGTATTCTTACGATAAAGCTAGAGGAAAAAAGTTAAGAAAAATTGAAGAAAGAGAAAATACATTCATAGTGCTATATTTATTGATACTGTAAGTTTACATCATCTGCTTCTAAGACAAATTGTCCATCTGAAATATTTCTTTTTTCTAGAGAAATACATAAGAAGAAAAACCAGGAAAGAAATGAACTACAATTTCACACACAGACTTTAATCGAAAATAAATAGTGGGCAACTGAACTTTTTCTTATGATATCATGACTTTTCTCTGCTTTGGGGGAGCACTTTGCCATCACTGGTGATACTTCGTGTAGTTCCTCTGGTGTTATTCAAGGTTTACAGTATTGCACTAAACACAGTGAAAAATACAAAGGAACTGAGAGATATCACTTTACTGGGATATGCAATTTATTGGAGAGACAACCGCTCATGCAGAGATGATTAACGTCACATAGAGTTTTCAGCAGATACTCAACACTTGAGCTCACCACAACAACAACAACAGGAGGTGGCTACAAAATTATTACAGTGGGATAGTGTGCACTACAGTTGATTTTATGCTATTATGATATAATACTTCATCTTTACACTTGTTTACATTTCTCTTTATTGCAAATGGCACCGCGTACCTTATCTGTTTTGTGTAAGTTTTGATAAATTTTAACTTTTTACATTAGATTCATGTATATTTTATAGTAG
The DNA here is from genome assembly GCA_963574355.1 of Loris lydekkerianus. Lineage (NCBI taxonomy): Eukaryota > Metazoa > Chordata > Mammalia > Primates > Lorisidae > Loris > Loris lydekkerianus. The sequence continues at coordinate 20,617 of CAUYPK010044689.1, forward strand.
TCAATGATAAAAATAGACTAGTATCTATACATATTTTATTCATTCAAGACATAACTTTTAGATTCTTTCAGTATCTCTAGCTATGTGACTCATCTGCAAGTCTTTACAAATTGTCACAAATCTTTAAAATATTTTTCAATATATTTATTGAAAAAAAATCTGCATACAAGTAGACAGATGCAGTTCAAATCCATGTTCTTCCAGGGTCAGTTGTAATTCATTTCCTCTACAATAGTTCAGTAGTATCAGAACTACATTAGTGAGTATCTATAGGGTACAGGTTATATCAGGAGGATGAGCTATGAGAAAAAGAGATAAAAGAAAAAAAAAAAAAAAAAAGAGCAGTTTCCTTTCAAACCAAATAAAGGAGAAGCATATAGCGTATCTGCCCTGGACCAAACCTTTCCAGCAAGCATAGGCCAAGCTTTGCAAAATAAGGTCTATTGCTTATCATTGAATTGTTAGTAGTCTCATTGCCCTTGGGATTGCAGAGAGATGTTTCACTTGTTGAAAAATCCATTAAAATTAGTTCAAAGAGAAAGACACCAATATGGTGTTGGAGGGTCATTTTTCCACATTGTGTGTAGAGGAGAGAAACATGTACTGTAACTCCCATTATGGCTAATGAGAGTTGAGCATCTAGACTAATGTAAACCCCCAGGGGATTTAATTGAAAACCACTATGGCAAAGCAATGCTATGCCATGAATGAACCACAGTATTGTTCACACACATACTCTTCTCAGGTGCTAAAAACAACGGAAATAATAAGGGTTTTTATTAATGTACCATGCCTCATAGAGGAAATAATCAAGAAACAGGTTTGGATGTTATAGGTTTATTTCTGTAAATGTTAGATTTATCTTAAGTCCTGGGTGTTATTATAATGTCATTTTTAAATGAGCATTTTAAAATCGGGTCTGGATTTTTCCAGTTGCTATGTGATATTTATATAGAAATGTAGGAGGTTTCTTTCATTCAGTTTAAGCTGTGGTTTTACACATCTAAGGCTCCCATTCTATGGTGTCCTTTACCCAAACTCAAGCCCTCGAATAGCCTTAAAGTATCAGGATAGTGGACAATGAAAACATTATAATTATGTCACCCTGCTCCCAACAAACTAAATGCATTAATTCTTTCAACTTCTCCATCATCTGATTTTAATATTCAAAATATTTCAGGAGGCAGTAAAGGCAGGCCTTTTATTTTCACTTGAGGAATAAAAACAAAAGAGAGTAAGTGACATGATCACGAAGATTCTCTGAATGGGACTAAAATCTACTTCTCCAATTCCCTGCAAAGGCCCTTGGTAGTTCTGACAAGTACAAATCCTCTGTACCCAAAGAGGGTAACTCAGCCAGAGCTTTTCCTCTCCCACGCATATCCAACAATGCCAGCAATAGGAATGGCTTCTAGTCTAAGCAATATTTCAGGGTCAGGTGACAACATGGGGCTAGAACCAAAAACATGAGAGCCAGGAAGGTGTGTTATATCAGAAGGGAGCAGGTGAAGGTCAGAGGGAAGGGCTTTCCTGTTGAAGATAGCTGCCGGTGGCAAAGTCCCAGAGATAGCCCCAAGCTCACTGAGCCAGGGACCTGAAATCCAGGAGGCAAGCATGAGGATTTGGGATGTTATTTCTACTAGAAAGAAATTGCAACCACAAATTCTCACTGCAGGAGAAATGTATTCTTATTTTTGTATTTTGAAAAAATCCATATGAGCAGGTAATTGGTGGTAGATTGAAAGGTAGATAAGGGGGCGGGGAGTGATAAACAAGGAGGCCAGGGAGATGACGTCACCCAATTCAGCAAGATTAGGCCATAGGGCTATCAGAGGACTCAGAACATGATTTTGAGGAAGAGCCTCCATGTGCATTGTAAGGATGTTTTGAGAACGCCATAAATTACATATTCTGACATCATCTCCATAAGGAAGGATCCACAAATATAGAACTCTCTGATTCATATTTCTGCATTTCCTGAACAATCAGCCTATTTTTACCTCAAGAATGAATGCTCTTTGCTTCTTTATGCTGGTGCTGGAAAGTTCAGGGCCAACTTTGTGACCCATCTCTAGCAAATACATAAAGATTTTGTCTGTTTCATGTTCCAACCTCTCATCTTACTCTCCTTTTCTTACTTATTTCTAACTTTTGTTGTTTGTTTGCTTCTTATTTTTAAAGCACTCAATTTTATTCCACTTTATTCATCATAATCAACTTAAATCATTTTTTTAAACTTAAATCATTTTTCAAACATTCTAGGAAATAAATGAACAGACTAAGCTAAAATTATTTAATAGCAACTGCCTTGGTTATTCCACAAATTACAATAAATTAGAAGAATCAAAGGGATTAATCAAAGAGAGATTTATAAATAAGTATGTTATTTAAGCCAACCTGTATGCATAAGAAGCCAAAAAGATAGGGCCATAAAAACTTGCCTGAACTGAAGAAATTACTTTCAGTGATGCTCTAGACTTCCTAAAGAAGGCAAAACAGTGGCAAATACAATCTTGGGAAATCAAAGCTCGCCTGCTGATGAGATATCAAACTCTTCTATTAATTTCTGTCAGCCAATAAAAGAGCTGATTTCATCTGCCTGCCTGGAATCCACATGGAAATCTATGAAAACTGTGATGGGGTAAGGGTAGGGGTGGGGATTGAAATATTTTTCATGCTGAAGCCATCTGTTACTTCTCTCTTTCAGAGTAGACTGGTTTGGAATGATAAATACTAAGTATGTCTCCAAATTAGTTTGTATGTGTAGGTGCTCAGGTACATAAAAATCTAGGTTGACACTATCTTAACCACAGGGTGTCCCAAAAGTTACCCCTGAAGTCACATACATAGGGAAAATGGAAATTTGTGGTAAACATACCTTTATTTCCAAAATATTCATTACAAAATTTTACAGAATATTTTCAAAAGATAAACACAAAATACAACACATACTCTATATGTATTGGCCACCTCTTTGTCAAATTTTATAATGAATATTTTGGAAATACATATACATTTAGCTACAATTTCCCATTTTCCCTATGCATGGTGATTTGAGGGGTGACTTTTGGGACAACCTATACTATGGTGTACTACTTGTTAAATATGGATCCATAGCCTCTTTTAGCTTTAAAGCCAAAAAGCAAAGATAGTCCATCGACATTACTCATCTAGCACATATTCACTTGACCAGTATTTCCTGAACACCACACATGTGCCAGGCACTGCCCAGGCAGTCAAGATGCATTTGTGACTGAATCGGACAATCATCCCTGCCCTCCCAGGGCTCACATTCTAGCCAGCCTGAGACAGGCAAGAAGCAAAACACATCATAAATTATATAGTAATTTAAAATGTAAAAGAAAAGTCAAGTGAGAGGGGGTTGCAACTCTCAATAAGATAATGAGAAAGACCATCCTGAGAAGGTGACTTCTGAGCAGTTTGAATAAAGGCGTGAAGGAGAGAGCGTGACATGGAACAGGGAAACCAGCATTCCAAGTAGAAGGAGCAGCTGTGGGTTCAAGGGCTGTGAGGCCATGGTGTGCTTAGAATGTTCAATGAACAATGAGAGAGTGAGTGTGGTTGGAACAGAGTGTGTATGGGACTGTATTAGTTTTCTGTGGCTGCTGTAACAAATACCACACATTGGTGGCTTAAAGCAACAGCAAACAATTTTCTCTCCATTTTCAGGACAGAAATATGACATCGAGGCTGTGCGACCTCTTTGCTTCTTCCATCTTCTGGTAGCTCTCAGCACTCCCTTACTTGTGGCCTTCATTATCATATCACCTCCCTCTTCTTCCCCCGGTGATCTCCATGTCTCGTTCTTACAAGGACACGTGATGCTGGATTTAAGGTTTAGCCAGCTAATCCAGGATGATCTCCTCACTTCAAGATGAGATCCTTAACTCTATTCCTATCTAAATAAAGTAACATTCACAAGTTCCAAGGATTAAAACAAAGTCTTATCATTTGGGGGAGGAGAAGGTCACCATTTAACCCTTAACAAGGACAATAGTAATGAAACCAGAGGGGGCAATGGTTGGTGGTGGAGGTAGATGGAGGAACTCATGTAAGAACCTTGAAAATCATTATGATCATTTTGGCTTTAGTTTGAGGAAGGTAGGGTGCCACTGTAGAGGTATGAGCAAAGAAGTGACATGGATTCAATAAGATTAATAGGATCATTCTGGTTTTGTCAATTCAAAATAGTTCTAATAACATTTAATCCTTGCATTAGTAATTCATTGGCTGAAGAGTGTGGCAAACTTCGATTAGAATTGGAAAAGTAGATAAGAAGAACATGGCATACAGTAGGCCTTCAGAAAATATTTGTTAAATAATTAAGTGAATGTTTCTTTATCTAACCACCCTGTTTTTAATCAAAATTAAATTTATCTCACAAATATTTATCAACTACCTATTATAGTCAAGATTCTATACATAAGAACAAGAATTAACACATTCATATCCTGCTACCTAACACGGTATTCACTGAAGACCCACTTTTTCCTTTAGAATTTATACAATCACTTTGCTATGTAAACAATAATTGAAGAATCTTAACTTAGTAAGACAAAGATGTGCTAACATTGTGCTATCACATATTTAGCCATGCTACATTAAATTCCTTTCTAACCCTAAGATCTTAGGTAGAATCTGTATCTATATGACCATTTTCCATAAAAGTGTCTCTAGTTTAAAATTCCAGTGTTGGCTAGACAAAAATTTAATATCCTACCTAGTACAGGCTTGAGATGCAGCTTTTATTACTTAGATCTCTCTACAAATTCACTAAATTTCCCCCACACTGAGGATAAGCTATGCTAGTGTTAGAGGGAGAGTGGTCTTAGGTAATTGGTTCTCAGTGTCCATGGCAGATGTCTATGGTATAGCTCCAGTTCCATCTGCCTGGAGCTTCTGCAGGAGTGGTGGTTTCTAGCTGGTTGAGTTGATAGGCATGTTGGTTTTTCCTAGGGAAATAATGAAGTTTCACCCTCACCCTATCTGTTTCTAAGGATTCATTCACAAAAAGAGAGTCATGTCTCCTTTCTCACTCTTGGTGGTCTAACACCCAATTCCCTCTTTGGACAGGTCAGCACCTCAGTTGGCCCAGCATCTACTTGAGCAGCCTTGTGGCACTTGCCCGCTATTCTGACATTCATGGTCCTTTATAGGAACCAAGAGACCCACTGCCATAGATACTTGCATCCTTCTTGTTTTCGTCTTTTTCCCCAGGAACTCTACTCCTCAGGGACTTCTTGCTCTGCCACTACAGCCCTCTCCAATAAGCTCCCCCTGCTCTACCCTTTCAAAAATCAACAAATGAGAAGGAAGCACTCTCATGTACAGTCCCACCCCACAGAGCCAATGGAATGCTCTCCAAAAGCATGTGTACAGTCCTACACTCTCATCTGGATGCAGTGTTTGCCTCAGCCTGCAGCTTCTGCAAGTTCATCAGCATCAAGCCAGGGAACAAGACGCAGCATCCTTTGGTTGAAAGCAATTCCACCTTCCATACATGACTTTCTGAGCAATAGGAGTAATTACTCCAGAAGAGTGTAGAGGAAAGCAACTCAGCATTCCTCATTCCAACTGTCTAACTTTGCTTTCACTAGTCCTCTCCCTTGTGTGATTTGGGAGCTTGGAAGTGTAATTCATTTAGGTGTGTCTGGTTCTGTTGCTACCTATTAGTAAAGTGAGTATAGGGATTATATGTCCACAAATGTTGTCGGCCTGTTTAGACCTTAGTTACTTATTCCAGGGCAATATGAAAAGTCTCACCCAACATCTGTCTCATTCCTGAGCTTCAATTACATTATTGCAAATATGGCTCTAGGGGAGATGACATCTAGGGATTATTTGGTCCCTCAGCATCATAGTAAACACTAACTAGTGTTTTAGACTTCTGCATGTGAAACACTAAAGTTTAATATAATTACTGATGCTTTCTTTTTATCCTAACATCAACCATTTAACAACTTTTAAAAGCAATCATCTTTGGTGAATGGAAGGATATCATAAATTTACTCTTAAAGTATTAGTACATAAATATCTTGAACTGGACATAAATAAAAAGATCCCTTGGTAGCTACTGCCATTTCAAAACCTATTAGAAAATAAAAAAATTAGAAATCCAGGTGAATTTAGCTCCTCTTGGACTCATTTTTACCGTATAGCAAATTATGTGGCTAGACAAGCTAAACTGCAGGGCCCTGTATAGATGGCACCAGTACAGGAAGGCTTAAACGCCATAGATTTTCAGAGTTCACTAAAGTTAGTCATGTTATTAAATAATAATGAGGATTACAACAAAGTAATAAAGCAAATAAGAGCAAAATGTACACCAAAAAATACCAAAGAGAGTACATACTTAGGAAAATAGTAGGACCAATGAGAAAGGTTTAAGACTCTAGGGAGAATTATGACTCAGAACACCCAAACCCTGATACATAAATGTTTGCAGTATATGAGAAGACAACCAGTAATGGTGGAATGAACAATGGAATGAGAATCAGGGGTCCTGGGTAAAGTCCTGACCCCAGGTACTGGGGCCACCAATGGTCGGTGAGTCATCTTTTCTATTGCAATTGCTGCTAGGCTAATGAAGATAAAACAAAATACTGGCTCCAAAATGCACTGTGGGCCATAACACATTAATTTATTTAAAATATTATTTTAATGTTAAGTATGTGTATATACACACTTCCCACTGCCACCTCCACCCCCACTCACACATGTGCAAAGGAAAGAGAGAGAGAAAATGCTGCCTCAGTACCTTCCTGCTACAGTTAGGATTAGGCTTTCTTCTGAACTGGTACTAAGGGGATTCTAAGGTCACTATGAGGGTACAGCCATTTGAGACAAATAAATAATTCTGCTGTTTTTAATTCATCAGTAAACCTACAGATGTGCAAGACTCAATGGTTTTGAAGAACAAATAGCATGCTCGATCCCAGGGATGCAAAGGCAGCTTCCGCCCATTAGTTTTCATCTCTCCAAAACCAAGACTTTTACTGAGACCCTTTGCATTGGCATGGCCATTCCTGTTATTCAAATGGTAAAAAAAATCTTCCAAACTTATCACCTCTTGAGTGCTGTTCACTACCTCTTTACCTCCTCCCCTGGGACTCTCCAGACCTCCCCACAATGAAGAAATTAATAGATTGATGTCTGGCACAGCAGAGACCTTCGGGCACTACCTTTGACATTAGTTAGCGCTTTGTGTCTTACTGCTCATTAGATATAAAAATACCACCCCCCTTGCCTCAGACATACCGACCCACATCCTAACTCCCAACTGTGGACACATAAAAGCTAGACTAAGACTCCTAAAATGTATTCGAAGGCCATAATAGAAATGTCATGAAAATAGTTTAGATTACAAAACTAATTCACATATCTAATATTATAGAGAGTTCTTATGATAAGGCAAATTTAGGATTTGTACCCAAGAGCTATTTGCAAATTTACAGTTCTTTCTTCAGTCCATTAGTTTGAGAAAGAAATGGGAGCTAAGTAAATAAATTAGATCATAATTTGCAATAAATATAAATTAATATGCTAATTCTAAGAGTTTAATATATACAAATTATGTATATATATAAATAATAAATAAGGAATATACATGAGGCTCTATTAGAAGAATGCTATTTTGATTTACTGTTTGTAGAAAATCCATGTATATTCACTCAGACTTTAACAGTTTTGATATGTGCATGAAAATATAGGATAAACATTAGCTTCCTACTGATGTTCTAGCAAATCTATTTTCATTCCAAATGGAAATTAGGATATATTTTGCATTATTTGAGTTAATTACATGACATTTCTTATAAATAATGATGTATTATTCCATTCATTACTTCTAATTATATTCATTTATAGGTGCAAGGATGGCAATTCCGTGACCAGTTTTTTCCTGTTCCTTACAAGATGATGACTTGCATGGAAAGCAGGTCAAAAATAGGCCCAGAATATAATGAACAGGGTTCAGTAATTGTTAACCCTGACAGTTTAAAATTACCTGAGAAAGTTACGTGTAGAAATAAATAGAAATGGGGAAATTTCTACATTACAGCATACCCATGATAGCAATTAATTTGAGAAATAGTTGAAGTGTTACCTTGATACATATAATTATTCTCCTACCATTTGCCAGAAATGGAGAGAGAGCTCCCCTAATATCACTGTCCTCCAACATACACACACATTAACAATTCTATTCTGAATAGACCAACAGATTGTAAAGATATCCTTCTCTAGTTATAAAAGTGATTCTAGGCTTTTTGCAATTCTGAGAAATGTATCTGCTAAGTCCTGATCAAAAAACAAGTTACTTCTAATACATAACCAGGTTAGCCAACTCATTCTACTGCATTCACAGCAGCGTCTGACATTGGAAGGTAAATCTGATTGTGGAAAGAGGTCAAGGTCAAGGAGAGTTAAGAATAAGTCATAAAGCAACAAGGACTCAGTGAACTACAGGCTGCCTTGTGCATGCATATTCTCTCAGCAAACAGGCAACAAAGAGCCAGGAGAGTGAAGGAGGAGAGACAGCAGATAGCAAGAAGTAACATAGATGAGGTCTAGAGACCAGAATGCATACACTTCAGGCACATGGTTTCATGGGTGAGTCAACCTCATTCAAAGGGATCAGGGCAGAGCATACAAAGTCCCCACATTTTCTCCATCCTTTTAACTCTTCCTTGCACACACACAAAGAACCAATTTAACTCCTTCTGTCCCACATCCTAATCACCTATCATTCTGTCTATGGTAAAAATTAAGATGCCAGTCTCAGCTCCAGGAAGAAGAAATTAACTTGAGAGAGGAAGGAGCTGGAATAAAGGGCTGGCTTCTCCTTCTCTGGCACCTAGACAGTTATTGCCTGCTCATCCTGCATGCAGCTAGAGAACTCTCCTCCACACCATCAGCTCACTACCAACTATCAGCTGGCATTTGAGATAAAATGTATTTATTTCTGTGCAGTAATTTCACAGATGACAAGACAGATGATGGTCACACTAGATTTGTCTTGCGAAGAGGGTTGTCAGGTTCGCAGGATCCTGACACCAATTCTACACACTAAAAAAAGGTATTGGTCAACCCTAGATTGATGAAAGCACCTGAGAACTTCCTTTGTTTCCATTGACCAATACCATCAAAAGCTGGCATGAGATGGTGGCAATGTACTGTAATAACCCAAGTAGGTAGGTGCACCCTTGGGGTCATTAAAATACGTTTTATGTAAAAACCTTTCCCACAGAAACAGGAAAAAGAAAGCCCCAGCTGAGCAATCACTGATAAATGCCTATCTTTGAACCTTATAGTCTTCCATATAAAGTCAAGAAAAAAATATGGCTACGAGAAAACCAACTTGCCCCTGAACATTTCTCCAAGAGTATTCAAGCTGGCTGATATGCAATAGGCACACACAGAGCAAAGAAAAGACATGTGCTTAGGGCAATTTTAAGAGCAAAAATCTATCTTTAGCAATAGAGATATTAAAATGGTGCTCGTACTTATTTTACTTGTACAGGAAGGTTTAAATAAAAACTCTTGAGAAATGAAAGATCATCAGATCACTAATAACTGCGGTTTCCTGAATAATTAAAGGAATTCACAAGATTACAACCTACTGAGGAAATGACAAATATTTCTGATTTTTACGGAAGGACTAAAAGGGCACTTTTATCTATAGCATTCATTCTGTAAGAATCACTGTTAAGTAATAAGGCTATTTTTATTTTTTCTTCCCTTTTTTTCAGGAGTACTTAACAAGGTAATAGTCTGAAAACAGAGGAAACTTAACATCAGTCATTTGGAAAGGTAATATTTTGTATTAAAAGATATTGTCAAAGTTTTCTTTTTTATCTATTGGATTTGGCTCTGAGAACACAGTTTGCAATGCAGCAAACTTTTTCTTTCTAATGCATCAGCATAAATGTCCCCTAAGTTACCTCGTCTAATTCTTCACAAATACATTTTACAAGGCTGTCCTCAATGCATCATCCTAACATTGTTTGGCCCTGATAACATTCCCAGTGTGATGGCTTGTTTAGAAAAATCTATTCTTTTTTAATAACTGATTCAATAAACTATGACAAATGATTTGTATAATATACTGTGGCCAGTAAGCAAGGTTTGTCTCTGTCATTACACATGGTATTCAATCTGTCCACAAATGTTGCCATGTCCTCCCCATATTGGAGCTTCTTATGCCACACTGAATAGCAATGCAAAGATCAATACACTCTCTGCTGAAAACAACAGGACATAACAAATGAATAATTTTATTTACAATAAAAGCCCAGTCCCCAAATGGATACCACTTATGCTCAAATTCATTTTTCATGCTCAACTCAAGATGAGAAGCAGACACAGCAAACGTAAGGGAAGGAGGGTAAGGAGAAGTCTTAACATCATGTTCCAACGCATTTAAGCTGTGAACAATGGCCAGGCTGCTCTGAGGTACATGGAATTATACATTGGCTGTAGAATTCTGATGATGCACCCTTCACATTGATTCTGTACCCTCCCCAAGAAACATTGAAAAGCATTTTCCAGTAACAAACCTTAGCTATAGAATTCTGGAGCTGCACTTTCTACATTGACTCTGTACCCTCCCCCAGAAACTCTGAAAAGCATTTTCCAGTAATAAGAAATTAATGGTTTAAAGACATTCTGAAATATGCTTGTATAGTGTTGCAGCACGGAAGCCAAAGCCTTTTCAGTTGGCTTTCAACATCATTGGCAAGGAACAGAAGTGTTTGCTTTAGGTGGGGACAAGGAGGAACTGAAGTGGCTCTTTTGAGAATGAACGAAACCATCTTGCTTCAAAAGTGTATCTCCAGCCCCAGATCTGACAATTCTTATTCTTTTCTGAAAGCTATGAAAAAGTCAGTGAGCAAAGATAAGAAACAAAGGTTGGGGGCAGGCAGCAAAATGTTAGAGAGGACACAAGTTCAAAGATGACATTTACAAATTTCTTGTGAATGGCACACTGCCCAAAGACCACCTGAATACCAATTTTCAGGAGAATTCATCAAAAATGCAAAATAAAATATTCTAATTTACATAAAGAGGTCAATATACTGCCCTTAAAATACAGACTCATCTGTCCATTGACAAATTAACATACAGAAAGAAACAGAAGAGAATCTTTCCCATATGTCATCAATTCATTCACAAATGCTTTTATAATGAACTACTTACTCATAAATTGCAAACTGAATTGTAATTGACAATGGGTAAAGGGAAAGTTGGGAAAATACAACTTCGACGTGGTACTAAAACATCTGGAATAATATGGTGACAAGACTTAGCTTTGTGCATGGGGATAGGAAAAGGTAGAGTTTCACCAATGCCTTATTTCTGGATGACCATCAGAACTGTCATCATATAGCACACAAAAACACACAACAAAAATAATGAATGCCACTCAGCAAGACATCACCACATGCTGATATGAACACAGCTGTGAGACACTGACATACCAAGGTAAGCAAACCTTACCACGTTGTTCGTACAGGACTGCCAATGTAAGCTCAGGGTGGCAAGTTTATGGACTTAATTGTCGGACTTTATACAATGACAGCTGTGATGGTCATTCCAGAGTTCCAAAACTGCTTTGAAGGGTGGCCTCAATGCATAGCTTCCCAAAGGGGGTACTTCACAGGTGACCTGCGTGAGGTGCAGCAATCAGGTATATAGCACTTTTCTAGGATGAGTTCATGAATTGACTTTCAGACCTTCATATACCTTGGATATTTATAGTTTCACTTTGGAATCTTTAAATTCACTGAACATCATACTTCTGGACACTAAGAAAAAAGAAATATGCGAGAGCACATTCTGCCCACAGGAATAAATGACTCAGTGCAGAGACACAAAGGCACGTAACTGTGGCATGAAGCAGACAGGGTAGGTGTTTGCCAGAGTGTCTGGAACAGAGTATGAGCTCTGTAATGAAGTGTTGAATGAATGGACATAAGACTAGGTACTGAGTGCCACATACTAAGAGGACAGTGTGTTTTTATTTTTCTAAAAGGGCAAGAAAGTTATCAGACCATTTCAGTTGAAAGATAAAAGTTGAGGAGAATCTCCAGATAAGGAAGAGTTGCCAGGAGACAGTACAACACATGTTTAGGAAACGGCTGCAAAGGAGAGAGATTGAGCCAATACAGTGAAAGCCTCTAAAAATTATACTAAAGAATTTGAACTTTATTAAAAAAAGATAGAGAGAGAGAAATTTGTTAGTGGTGTGTTAACAAGAGAACAGAGGAATGATATAATCAGAACTGCAGTTTGGAATGAGGCATGTGCTGGACTGGAGAAGCGCAGAGCCAGGTAGGCTATAAACCCCTAGGTGACCTACACCTAAGAATGAGAGGAGGGCAGGCAGGACAGAACATGAAAGGGAGATAAAAGCTTACTCCAGACATCTCACTGTTTATTTATGTAATGTTAGTGGACAGAGCTATCCAGTTTCAACTCCCAAATCTCAGAACAAAAGACTACAGCTTTCCTCAAGCGAATGAATGTACCTTATTAAGATGCTTCTCAGAGATCTAACAGAGTTTACAAAAGCAAAGTAAAATAAAAAGTTACAAATCATCACATAAAAAGGATTGTGTGAATATATTATCTCCAGGCCCTAAGACCATTTTAAACACAGTAAATGTGAAGCAGTCTTATAGAGTGTCTGTATTAATCACAGGTGTTCCGGGTCTCTCTCTCTCTCTCTCTCTCTCTCTCTCTCTCTCTCTCTCTCTCTCTAAATCCTCAGAGAGGGCTAGGTCCTTCCTGACAAACAAACTAATGTTTATTAATTTCAATAAAATGTTCTCTATGTCCCTGGCATTTACTCAAAGATATGGTAACTGATCAGGGCTCATTTCAAAAATGGCAATTCCAGTGCCATCTGGAAAAAAATTTATTAATTGTTCACACTGCAGGTGTCTCCCTGGAAGCAGACATTTCCACTTGAGTTCAAACTCATATTTGTCCTGGGTTTCATACACTTCCTGAGTTGGTTGAAAAGACCATGAAAACTCAAGGTACTTACTATCAAGATATGTATTTTTAAAAAATCACAAAGTTCATTCCATTATTAATCATTTAAAAAAACAGTATTTCTCTATGACCTCACATTTTCTCAGTCTAAGGCATTAAGATTTGTCTAAATTCACATTTTTATCCCAGATTCCCTTGATTCCTTTCTAAAAGTCAATTAAAGCTGACACCTAGAGAAAGATGGCATTTAAACGATATTCTTTGACATCTGAATTTATAGACATTTTTCTTAAAAAGAAAAAAAAAAAAATCCCCAGAGGAAAATGATCACTAAAAAATTGTAGCAAAATAAAATTAAAAAATAAAATGTTTCTGCGATCCCAAGTGCTTCAAGGCCTTTTAGAGCTTAATAAGTAATAGGTATTAATTTAAAAATGACTGTTTTAGAGGGTTTTTATAAATAATTTTAGGGTTTTTCTTACTTCAATAAGCAGAAGAATATCATTTTCTCATATTAGTTAGGTTCTTTATACATTTAAGAGTTTTAAAGATGAAGAAGAAAAATTTTATTTGACATTATTTACTAGTTTATTGCTTGACCATTAGTCTTATAAATGTATAAAATTTGGCTAAAGTTTGATTCAAGATATTTTGAAGTCTATCAAACAATCACAATCATCTTTTGGTACTTTTCATCTCTGTAACTTTTTTTCCAGCATACAATAGTCACATGACTAGGAAAGAAGATTACTCATAAAGTTCTCAAGTACTTGAATGTTTTCACTAAAAACATATAGCTTATGCCAAAAACTTCTTGGCATATTTGTACATTCAGACTTACTAAGAAATTTCTTTCAAAGTAAAATCATGTGTTAGTGTGGAAAACAGGTATTATCTTAAAATATTAAATTTTATTGTTACCCTCTACATAATAAACTAAGTTAGGGGGAAAACAGAAAAAAACAATCTGAAGAATCAGTGCAAAATTCATATGCACACAACCACAGGTGATACTTTCAACAACACAAAAATAACTCTCAAGCATTTCACCAACACCTGTTACTTCCAGGGCAGAAGAATAAAGCTCCTAGGACAGAAGGCCGTAGGTGGACAGACTTAATCGTCAGAAGGAAATAAAACAACTCTACTATAGGTGACACCAGACAATAATCTAGAAGCTGTATTTTTTTTTCCAAGAGAAAATGTTACTCTAGATTATAATGTGAAAAACAAAATTGTAAGTTCATTTATGTGAGTGAATTTAAGTAAAACTCATAACTTGAATGACCTCTAACAGGCCAAGAAACTAAGTCTCAAATCCTCACATAATACCTTACTTCCAGGTCACAAAGGTACTATCAAATTTCTAACCTACCATTCAGATTCACAATGCATAAACTAAAAACAAAGTGCCCATGCTATATTCATTAGGTCCATTTTAGAAGCACCAGTTTATTTACTCAGCCTTAGTAGTGAGAAGGTCAAGCAAAAATTCACCTCCAAACCCACAGTTGCTAAGCAACTCTTTTCAGAAGTTCTGCAACATTGATCAAGCATATTACTGGTGCCACCAACTGGATTCAGAATAAATGTGAGTAACATCTCACCTGGTTTCTCCAAAATGGGAGGGAGATGGATTCTTTATTCGCCTTTTTGGACAGATATTTGGAGGCCAGTATTGTCTATAGTTTAGGTTCAAAGGTTTTGTATTTTCCCTCTGAGGGAAAAAAAAAAAAAGGATATATCCTGATATGTTTCTATTCACAGGAGTGAAGGACAGTTCCATTTTCACAGAGGGCTTGATGAGATGTTGGCCAAATCTGAGCAACATTTCCTCACAGTTGAAGTCTGAAGGAAAAGACAATTTAGAAAATGGACAATTATAAAAATCAAGTAAGAAACTCAGTTTGTATACTACCTTAAATAAAGCAAATTCCATTAGTACAAATTCTTAGTTGCAAAGAGGATGTCATTTAAACTGCTCCCTTTTGAATGATCACTGAATGTATTCTTGGTAAGTCTTCTTAAAATACTCCACTCTCCTGACAAGTGTTGCCTTGAGTTGACTTGATTCAAGTTAGTATTTTCAAAAAGAAGCTTCCATGTGGACAAAAAAACAGCCCTTCCTCTTAAATAGCTCTGCTCTTCATCTTAAATGCACAAGATCTTATTTTTTTACCCATCCACATTGGCATCTTTGCTAAGCTGAAAAGTATTAACCATAAACCTAATTCTTACATACTTCAAATGATTTTTTTTTTTTTGTCCATAGAACACCAATGTAGAACAAATAAAAATAGCAAAACTGTCTACAATTACAAAAACACAGGAGCATTCCAAGAGAACTATTCCAGTAAAATTTTCAAACTTAAAGAAAAAAGAATGGAGAAAAAGAACGAAGAGACAAAATAGAGTTTTGAGACCAGAATAATTCCTGTTTGACCCAGAGCCAGGATGCAGGAAGGTACCTATACTGTTCCAAGTCCTTTTTTGGGGGGAGGTTAGTGAGTAGAGTTGAAGGAAGATTTGGCACCTGGTGGCCAAATCCACCCAGCATCAAGGAATAATTTTTTCCATCAAGTAGATACTTAAACATGGCCTTTCATGTAATTGTTATTATATAATTTCATAAGTATTCGTCTCATCATAACAAAATATTACACTATTGAGGGTTCTAACAGACACTTTAGAAGAGTTCAATTCTAAGCCAGCAAGTGAATGAGAAATTGACTAAAGCCAAGGATGACAAGAATCTCTTATTCCCAATCCAAAGAATAAATTTTTATGCATGTGAGTATGTATCCAATTTGTAGATAGAAAATTTAACAATATACTATTTATTTCTTTTGCTGTAATCCTGAATACTATACTCAGGATTTTATTGACAAATTAGGCCATGTTTGACAATTTTGTATTTTATATATGTGTAAATTATACTTTTCAACCTCCAGAAAAAGTGACAGTTACTATATGAAAGATTAAGATGCACCCTTCTCTGGGAAACTACTTCATTTTTCTAATTTAGAAACGGCCTCCTATGAAAAACTGATAAACATAGATCAATTGATGGAGAAACAAAATGCTCAGGGGAAAGATCAGGCAGGATTAGAGGGTTGGAACTTTCAGCCCACCCTCAACTCAAGGGGAGGGGAAAGGTGCTTACAGTGAAGTTAATCACCAATGGCCAAAGGTTTAATCAATCCTGCCTATGTAATGAAGCCCTCTGCAAATCCCAAAAGAACAGGGTTCGGAGAGCTTCCTAATAGTTGAACACGTGGTGATTCCTAGAGAGTGGTGCACCCTGGGAGAGCATGATAGCTCTGTGCCCTTCCCTCACCCTTTGACTCATGAGTCCTTTCATCTCTAACCCTTTGCAATATTCTATGTGATAAACTAGTAAACACAAGCGTTTTCCTGAATCCCATCAGCTGCTCTTGCCAATTAATTGAACCCAAAGAGGGAGTTGTGAGAGCTCTGACTTATAGCCTGTCAGTCAGAAGTTCTAGAGGCCTGGACTTGAGACTGATGTCCAAAGAGGGTGTGGTTGATGTTATGCAACTGAGCCCTCAACCTATGGTAGATGGCATCAGAATTGAATTGAATTACAGGATAACCCCCTGATTTCACTACTTGGTGTGTGGGAACTTACCCCTGTACCCACACACACTTGATCATGGACTGTTCTGTGTTGATTATTGGTGGCAAAACTTGAAGACAATGCAGGTACTAGGAAATAAGATAGGAAGGTTTACCCCAGTAATGCAGAGAGACAGGTTTTTAGAACATTTACAACTAGTTCATAAAAAATGATGAATCACATGGGAGCAGTGGCTTACACCTGTATTTGTACCACTCTGGGAGACCAAGGCGGTAGACTGCTTGAGCTCAGGAGTTCAAGACCAGCCTGAGTAATAGCTAGACCTGGTCTCTACTAAAAATAGAAAAACTGAGGCAAGAGGATTTTTTGAGCCCAGGCATTTGAGGTTGCTATGAAATAGAATGCTAAGGCACTTAAGTTAGGGTACCAGAGTGAGACTTTGTCTCAAAAAAAATAATAAAATAAAATAAAAATGCTGGGTCAATAAGGATGTCGAAAATTATCTAACCCACTGTTCTTCCTGGTGTGTCACTTAACCAGGAGCATCAATATCACTTGGAAACTTACCAAAAATGCAAATTCATTTTATTTATTTATTTATTATTAAATCATAGCTGTGTACATTAATGCAATCATGGGGCACCTTACACTGGTTTTATAGACCATTTGACATAATTTCATCACACTGGTTAACATAGCCTTCCTGGCATTTTCTTAGTTATTGTGTTATGACATTTATATTCTATATTTAATAAGTTTCACATGTACCCTTGTAAGATGCACCGTAGGTGTGATCCCACCAATCACCTTCCCTCTGCCCATCTTCCCCTCCCTTCCCTTTTCCCCTTCCCCATATTCTTAGTTTACAACTGGGTTATAGCTTTCATGTGAAAGCCATAAATTAGTTTCATAGTAAGGCCGAGTACATTGGATACTTTTTCTTCCGTTCTTGAGGTACTTTACTAAGAAGAATATGTTCCAGCTCCATCCATGTAAACATGAAAGAGATAAAGTCTCCATCTTTCTTAAGGCTGCATAATATTCCATGATGTACATATACCAATTTATTAATCCATTTGTGGATCGATGGGCACTTGGGCTTTTTCCACAGAGAATTCAAACATATTAGCAAGAAAAGAACAAGTGATTCCCATCTCAGACTTGGCAAGGGACTTGAACAGAAACTTCTCTGAAGAAGACAGGTGCATGGGCTACAGACATATGAAAAAATACTCATCATCCTTAATCATCAGAGAAATACAAATCAAAATGCAAATTCTTATTCCCTACCCCAGATACCAAAAATGCAAATTCTTATTCCCTACCCCAGACCTATTGAATCAGAAACTTCCAGAGAAGGGCCTAGCAATAGACATTTTAATAAGCTATCCAGGGGTTTCGGAGTCAGTGAGCAACCTCAGCTTTGCTCCCAATAGCTAGGTCCTTCCCTACAAAATCCTTGCCAAGTGGCTGGCTAGCATATGCACCAATATGCACTAATATGCCCAGTGATGGGAAGTTCACTATTTTTTTCTCCTAAGGATCATCTCTGCAAATAACATAGTTGATCTTTATAACAAGTCCATCTACGGCAGAACCTTGACCACCCAAGGGGCTGTAACACACTGGTCAACATCTGGAGGTGGTCAACATAAGGAAATAGGCCTATTGTACTGTTATGTACAAATGGCACATGTCCAGTTTCTGAGAGTTAGGACAATTTAAGGAGGTGGTCAACTTTGGAGGTTCTACTGCATTTGTCATAAATTTATTCTTTGGGGCCACATAAAACACATGCTAGTGCTGTGGTTATTTGTAGTTAACCATTCATTCTATCCCTCCAGTCTTTCTAGAAAAAAAAAAAAAGGGAAATCATGCCAACTATTCTACAAACAGAATTAATTCAAATCACTAGGAGATAACTGTGGTTATTTGCCTGGCCAGCATCTACATTCTGTAAATGGAGCCAGACCATTCTTATTACTCTTCAGGGCAATACCCCACCATATTTTATACGTGTGCTAGTCCTGCTGCCTAGTTCCAGGGATGGGTGGGTGGCCCAGAAGCCCATAGTTTTCTGATTGGTGGATATATGATTGGTGCAGGAAAGAACACAGCATGTAAAATGGGCCAATTGAAGCCAAGAATATCCTTCAGAGGGATATTACTAATACCAACAAGGGCTCTTTCTTTCAGCTGAGTTGCAGGCTGGTAGAATATGAACCAGAAAGAGCTAGAAGTCTCCCTAAAAAGAATCTGCCTGATTTTAGAGTGAACACTGAGGCAGAGAGCCCACACACACAGAGACCCATAGCTGTTGATATTGCCTAAGCACCTGGGTCCAACAGTGCTGGAAAGAGTAATGCTGTAGGGGGTTGTTTCCCCTTAAGATCATTGTGCAGGTCTCAGTAGTGGTGGCTACAGGTCTATCACCTTTTAAGCTTCGGGTTTAAAAGGAGTGAAATCCTTATCAAGTAGATTTATTCTGGTAGGGCACCCAGCTGTCATTCTTTCCACAACAGCACCTAGTCATTATTGGAAGAGTTGCAGAGCTGTCTGAAAGAATCACTGTTGACCCATGGCTTCACTAGAAGAGAAAGTAAATTGTGTTCTTTGGTTGGTTGAACTAAAATCTACTGCTGCTATCCAAAGAAGGTTTAGAACCCATTACAAGAAAGACACACCACAGAGGAATTTCATATCCAAGTTGTTAAAAAAATTTAAAGAAACAGGTTCTGTCAGTGGTAAACCATGGTCTTATAGGCCATGTGTTAGTGAAGAAACTGTAGCATCTGTAGAAGGAAGCTTTGAGGCAAGTCCAAGAAAGTCATTAAGATGGACATCTCTAGAGCTGAGGCTTTCAAAATCTACTGTGTAGAAGAAACTGCAGATAAGACTTCATGTGAAAGGGACCAAACTCAAGTGCTTCACATGTGGTTAGAAGTGGGTTCTCATACATGATTGCCACCAGTTCAATGAAAAGCTCAGCAATGATGATGCATTTGAGTAATTTAATGTTCTCTGATGAAGCTACATTCCACATTAGTAACAAAGTCAACAGGCATAATTGCCATATTTGGGGAAATGAAACTTCACATGAGTCTGTTGAACATGAAAGAGATTTCCAAAGTTAATGTGTGGTGTGCTTTGGGAAAAAAATTGAGTCAAAGGGCATGTTGTTAATGGTGATAGTGGTTTAGAAATTCTGTGAAATTACTTAATTCCTCATCTTGAACAATTAGGACTGATAGAGAATACAGTGTTTCAACAGGATGGTGCTCCTTGTGACTTTGCTTTACATGTTAGATAGTTTCTACATGAGAAAACCAAACAGATGGTTGGGAAGAGATGGACCATTTTCTTGGCCTCCATGTTTGCCACATTGGACTCCACTGGCTTTCTTTTTATGGGGACAAGTGAAAACTAATGTTTATTCAACCAAACCTCTGTCTTTAGAAGACTTGAAAGCTAGGATAACTTGATGTGATTGCTGGTATTACTAAAAATCAGCTTGAAAATGTTTCCCAAGAACTACAGAACTATATTACCCTTTGTACTAGTAATGATGGTGAACATGTTAAAGATTAACAAGAACACTAAAAAATGTGTTTCTTCTTTCTAATCCTTTTTACAGGTTTTTTTCTATCACATATACTTAGAAAGTTACAACTATTTTAAATTGCACATGACCTTTAGGGACATCATGTATTGTTTTAGGAGAGCTTGTTATAAATTTTTTTGCACCGAAATAAACTCATACTAACTAATTATAACACATCTAAACAGGATCTAGTTTGAGGCACTAAGAAGGATTAAAAAATGTATCAGCATTATGAACTCTGCTAAAATATAAGCAAGAACAAACATCAAATTTATGGTGAAGGTTGGGTGGAAAAATGGCAAAGTCATTTATGCTTTACAAGAAGTTTATGGGAGCAATGCTCCAAAGGATGAGTGACAGTTTACAAATGAATGACTAGTTTTAAGAAAGCATGAGAATGTGTTGAAAATGAAGCCTTATAGAAGCAGGCCATCCACATTAATTTGCAAGAATAAAATTAATCTTGTTGGTAACCTCATTAAAGAGTACTAACAATTGACAGCAGAAACAATAACCAACACCACAGACATCTCAATTGGTTTAACTTAAACAATTCTGATCATAAATTGCAATTTAGCAAGCTTTCCACTCTATTGGTGCCCAGATCAGATGCAGATAAACCAGAGCTTTCGATGGAAATTTTAAAGTGGAACCAAGATTGTAAAACATTTCTTGGAAGGATTATAACAGATGGAACAGGATTTACCAGTATGATCCTGAAGGCTAAGCACAATCTGAGCACTGACTCCCAAGAAGTGGAAGTGGTCCAGTTAGCAAAAGCAGCCAGAAACAAAGGTGATGGCAACAAGTTTTGGGGATAGTCATGGCATTTTGCTTGTTGACTTTCTGGAGGGCCAATGGACAATAACATCTGCTTATTATAAGAATGTTTTGAGAAAGTTAGCCGAAGCTTAAGTAGAAAAATGACTTGGAAACTTCACCTGGGAGTCATTCTCCACTAGGACAATGCTGCTTAGTCCTCATTCAAACAAGGGCAGTTTTTGAGAATTTCAATGGGAAAGCATTAGATATCCATCTTACAGTTCTGACTTCTTTTTGGTTCTTAATCTTAAAAGAAACTTTAAAGGGCACACATTTTTTTTTTAGTTAGTAATATAAAAAAGACTATATTGACATGGTTAAATTCCCAGGACCCTCAGTTCTTTAGGGATGGACTAAATGGTATCTCGCTTATAAATATTTTGAAATTGATAGAGATTATGTTGGTAACATTTCTTTTTTAATCTTTTTTTTTTTTTAATCATTGTGTAGAATTCACTTGAGCACAGACTCTAGTTGGTGAGTTACTATTATTAGGAACCTATGAAAGACTTTTATGTTGATTTTAATTTTTCTTCTTGTTATCATTTTCTCTGTTATCCTCTATGTCCAATCTCATCTCATTCCCTCCCTTCCCACCACAGGAATTTATTTTTTGAATAATGAATGTAATATTTAGAGTCATCTTTAAATGTTTGCATGTATGTCGAAAATATTTAGGGGTTCTTTACATGGTTTTTAATTGTGTATATAAAATGTATGTTTTGAATATCATTCTTCTTTTTATTCTCAACATTGTTTTGGACACTCATTCATGTTACTATCGATAACTCCTCTGGATGCTTGCTCCTTCCCACTGCATCCCACTGTAGTGTTCCCAGTGGGGGGATCTTCAGTCCTCCAGTGCTAAAGATTAGCTACTCAGTGCTAATCTTTACACAAATCACACACTGATTACCATTGGATGTCTATACTAGCACCCTATTACTGGGTTTCAGGTCATATGCATACAGTACCTACATTGTCTAAAATATATACACTACCTTATATTCCTAGCAGCAATATGTAAGGAATTCTATTTTCCCACATCCTTACCACCACTTCCTAGTACTATCTGCTTGATTAGCTTTTAACAAGTGATAGGTAAAATGGCCTTTCTTTTTAATTTGCTCGTCTCTAATAGTGGATGTGTGTGCACAAATATGCATGATTTTCCTTCCATAAATTGTCAATTCATATACTTTATTCTTTTTTATATTGGTTTCCTTCTATTTTCTAATTTTTCAGAATGCCTTGCATATTCTAAATATTAAACATGGTCCATTAAACAAGGCAATGATATTTTCACCATCTGCTAATTATTTTATTGTTCTCTCCACTGAACCAAAATCATTCATTTTGATATATTCAAATCCATCAATTTTCCTTTTATAGTTCATGCTCTGTAAATCTTATGTAACAAATCCTTCCTTCTCTACCATGAGGTTGTAAATATATATTCTGATTTTTTCTCTATCAACTTTATACCCTTAACAGTTATGTATTTATTCCACTTAAAACTTTGTTTATAGTACAAAATACAGAAATAGTTTCATTTGTCTTCTTTTCGGAGTCAATTTTCTTAGTATCAAATCCTGGGAATGATTGCCCCAACTTCCCATATGTATGTAGGAATGAGTCTGAACTCTGTTCTATTCTGAGTCTATACCAGATGTTGCAGAACAGAGGTCAGCAAAGTTTTCTCTGTAGATGGCCAGATGCAGCAGTCCATACAATTTCTGTTGCAACTATTCTGCTCTGTCCCGATAGCATGTAAATGGCCATACAAGTGCGTAAATAAATGGATATGGCTGTGTCCCAACCAAACTTTATTTACAAAAACAGGTGCCGGCTTGGATTTGGTTTGTTTGCTCTACTTTGCCAAGTCCTGCTATATATCGTTATTGTCTTGCAGAGAGAAGATCTATTTTTCTTTATTTATTCTCCCATATAAATGTTAGCCTCAACCTTGTCCCTTCGAAAAAAGTCCTTGCTTAGATGTTGGTGGGACTGAATTTAAATTTTAATAAGGGGGAAATGCTATATCTTCACAATATTCAATGAAGCCATTTATGAACACTGCATTTATTCTCTTTAATACCATAATAAAACTCATGTAATAGAGTTTTAAATTTCCCTTATATATTTTATGTATTCTGTCTTAGATTTATTCCTAGATAGCTTTTATTTTATGTCACTGTTATAAATGGTATCTTATTATCATCATAGATTATAATTAGTTACTCCCAATACAGAGGAAAGCTATTGATTTTTATATGTTGTTCTTATAGCTGGCAACCAAGCTGAACTCTTGTATTGCTACTAATGATTTCTGTTGATTCTCTTTGGTTTTTTATATAAATGATTTCACTTAGAAATGATAATCATATCTCTAATTTCAATTATTCTACTTTTTGTTTCTTTGTCTTGCTGCATTGGTCAGGAAATTGGTAATGTGTTGAAATGCAGAAGTAAAATGGGCATCTTTCTTTTGTTCCCAACCTAAAAAAAACAATGAGTTTAGCTTTTGTTTTTTACATTAACAATGATGCTGTAGCGTTTAGTACAAAGTTGAAAGACTTCAACAAGCTATAGAAAAAAATACGTTCTATTTCAAGTTTACTAAGGATTGATTCTATCTTTTATAAAAACCTTAATCCTTTTTTTTTTTTAATTGTTGGAGATTCATTGAGGATACAAGGAATGAGGTTACAGTGATTGCATTTGTTAGGTAAAGTCCCTCTTACAATCATGTCTTGACCCCAAAAGGAATGGCACACACCAAGACCCCATCCCCCTCACCTCCTTCCCTCTCTTTGCTCTTCCTTTCCCCACCACTCCCTCCTTTCTTCTCTCTCTGCTCTCCCCTTTCCCCATCTCCACTGTGTCATTAATTGTCATTAATTATCCTCATATCAAAATTGAGTTCATAGGATTCATGCTTCTCCATTCTTGTGATGCTTTACTAAGAATAATGTGTTCCACTTCCATCCAGGTTAATACAAATGCTGTAAAGTCTCCATTTTTCTTAATGGCTGAATAGTATTCCATGGTGTACATATACCACAGCTTGTTAATCCATTCCTGGGTTGGTGGGCATTTAGGCTGTTTCCACATTTTGGCGATTGTAAATTGAGCTGCAATGAACAGTCTAGTGTAAGTGTCCTTATGATAAAAGGACTTTTTTCCTTCTAG
>CAUYPK010044690.1:0-54795 GCA_963574355.1 Loris lydekkerianus
TGCGTCTGTCTTCTTTAGAGAAGTTTCTCTTTAAGTCCCTTGCCCACCCTGAAATGGGGTCACATGTTCTTTTCTTGCTAATACGTTTGAGTTCTCTGTGTATTCTGGTTATTAGACCTTTATCGGAGGTATAACCTGCAAATATTTTCTTCCATTCTGTGGGCTGTCTGCTTGCTTTACTTACTATATGTTCTTGGCTGTGCAGAAGCTTTTTAGTTTGATCAGGTCCCAATACTGTATTTTTGATACTGCTTCAATCTTTAAGAAGCATTTTTCTTATCCAACAAGGATAATGTTTTTAGCTTACAGTGCTGTTGTTAAGATTAGTAGATTCTGTGAACCTTTGTGAACAGAGACACTGAGGCTGTAATTACAAAGTGCTCAGTGATGAGATTCACAGACATTCATCCTTTATGTGATTTTTTTCTACCATATGTTAAAAAAATACTGTTGCTGAGGCAGTGCCTGTGACTCAAAGAAGTAGGGCACCAGCCCCATATGCCAGAGGTGGCAGATTCAAACCCAGCCCCAGCCAAATATATATATATATATATATATATATATATATGCTGTTACTGTTAAAAAGAGAAGCCATAAAATCGTTCACATGAATTAGTGATTTTGACTTATGAACTTTGCACACATTATACAACATAAACATTAAATATAATATAATAAAAATATCTAAGCTTAAATTTAAACATCAAGTTAAATATTAAGAAAACAAATGCAGGCCAAGCATGGTGGCTCGCACGTGTAATCCTAGCAGTCAGGGAGGCTGAGGCGGGAGGACCACTTGAGCTCAGTATTTCAAGACCTGCCTGAGCAAGAGCCAGACCTAGTCTCTACTAAAAGTAGAAAAATTAGCCAGGTGTTGTAGGCACCTGTGGTCCTAGCTACCCAAGAGGCTGAGGTAGGAGGATCACTTGAACCCAGGAGTTTGAGGTTGCTGTGAGCTAGGCTGATGCCATGGAACTCTAGCCTGGGCAACAGAGTGAGACTGCATCTCAACATTTATTTTTTGGATTAAAAATACATAAATAAATAAAAATAAATTTAAAAAAATATATCAGTATGTTATCACACATTTAATTGAAAGTTACACAATACTCATTTTTAAATATCAGGAGAAGCCAAATGCTGCGATTGGAAATTCATTTGACTTTTGTTGATGAGCACAAATACACAAGACTGGAAAGGAAAATAAAAGGAATGTTGAGCCTCACTGTATTCCTAAGATTGACACTATTAGAAGATTTATGATGAGCTGGCTCAATATTTCTACATAACTCCTTCAAAGGCATTATTGTTTATCAACAATTTTTAGCTTAGAATACATTAACTACTAAATCCCCCAAATCCAATAACATAGAATTTGACACTCAATTTAGAGTTTATAGTAGTATGTACTTGAAGAAAAATATTATCTTAACAAATGATTTTATATATCTGTAAATTTAAATGTTATTTCAAATAATGAAACGTAGCATACCATAAAATAAACTAAGATAACATAAACAGGTAATCAAATGCATGCAATTTTAAATAATTAAAATTTTAACAGTGCATGAAGTGCTCAATGTTTCATTTAGAAATTGTTGATTAAGGTTTAATAGTCGTGCACAGGGAATAAAGCGCTCAGGCCTTATTTACTTTAATGGCTGCTAAAATGGATTTTGAAAAACACTGAAAAGCGTATGAATAGAACATATAGTAATTCAGTTGTACTATTGCATAGCTTCAGAGATTACATGGCACTTTTCCATTTTAAACAATTTTAAAGAAAAATTTGTCAGGTTTTCTGTCATAGATGAAAGTAGGGAAAAAAAAGAAAGAAAAATTTGTTAGGCTACAAAATGGTAGAATCATATTAGTCAAGAAAGGACATGTATGTTTATGGATTACTAGATTAATATAAAAATGAAAGAATTGGCTTCACCTTTGCAAATTAAACTAAATTTGAAGTTTGGTTTATAATCCATTTTTGGTGCACTGTGTCCATTTCAGTTGTACCGAGTTAGTGTTTTATTTTTTATTTGTTTTTATTAATCGCTTTTTCATAAAATATATAAATATATTTTGTACATTTCAGAGTCTATATTTTATCAGAGTTTTGAGCTATTTAGCTAGATTTTATGTACTTATTCATTTTTGGTTTAACTGTTGTTGTTGTTTTGATTCTACTATATTAAATGAAGCAACTTGCTTTTCCAAGTTCTACTTTTAGTTTATAGGGCTATGACGTGAGTAGCTCAACAATTTCCTTCTTAAACATTCTTTCATTGAAATGTTTTTTTAAATCTCCAACCAGGGGAAAAATTAAGTAATTATAGAATTTTTTTATTTGTATTAGTGAAATGTCCCAACAAAATGATTATTACTCTTATTTTGTCTTTTTCTTTGTCTCTCTAAATCCACGTGTTTCTAAAAAAAAAAATGCTTGTTTCAGTGAAAAATCATTAAATCTCACAGTGATTTTTTTTCTTTGTTTGTTCTGTAATCAATTTCTAATCTGGGGGACATTATAATTCCTTTTGGAATGTTACTTATGACACTTATTTGTAGTAGACTACACATCTTCTAAAGTTTCCCCTGTCTTAATCATAAAGAGCAGGCACTAAGAGATAATTTACTCCTAGTACTTACGTGGAAACTGGCAGCTATAAAGCTACAGTGACTTGATCATATTTATAGAGCAAATGAGCATCCTCCACATGCTCATTTGGGTCCCACACTGGTGCCTTAGAAACATTGCTTCTTTATATCTAATATTCTTGTAAGGTAATGTCTTCCCATTTTACAAGTGAAGAAACTGACCTCAGAAGTAAGAAAGATGCATGAAAAATGCATGTGGTTTTACAGATGAGAAATGTGTAAAATTTTTTCCTTTTTATACTTACTTTGTATTATGGGCAACTTTATGTGTAAATAAGCTTAAGAACTCATGGTAAGTCATCATTCATAATATCCCGTGTTCCTTTAAACTTCAGAGTTAATAATTCAGCCTCATTTTCTGCTTTGTGTCAGAGAACCGAATCTTTCAGTACATCCTACGCCCCTGCAGGTCTCCGTGGAAATTCGAGGGAGGGCTCCTGTGTATCACACATCCCCCTGCTCTCTTGATCAGCAGTTTGGCTCCAAACACCTTCTCTTCTCTAGCTCATTACTTTTGGTCTCAAGTCCGACATTCCTAGGCTATCTCTACTCCTTCCTCTGTACTATTTAATCCATATTGTAGAGATAGGTCTTTATTTTTTCACAATTAAAGTAGAGGTCAGGTCACAAAATTCAACAAAACTTTATTCCAATGAGAGAGAGAATTTAAAATCAACTGCTGAGAATGTCACGGAGTACATGATCCTTGGTAGGAATACTCTACCCCACTGCAGATGGAGCCCCTCTACATTTTAAGGAGAATTGCTAGGTAAAATGTAGCCCGTTTCCATTTGAAGTCATTTAAAAACAGTAAAAAATATTTTGGTCTATATTTCCATTTCTATTTGAAGTCATTTAAAAACAGTAAGTAATATTTTGCTCTAAAATGACCAAAATACTTAGACACATTTGTAACACAACTTGGAAAGACTTATACTGAAACACTGAGATGTGATTACCCTAACCAATAAAATAAAGTGTTGTTTATCTAAAATTCAAATTCATGTATTCTTGTTTGGTAAATCCAGCTACTATACTTTCAGGTGCGAAGTTTCCTTAACCATAGAAGAGCTTCCCTTACCAGATATCCAGGCCTTTAATGTTTCCAGTACCTTCTTTTTATTCTTAGATGTACCACAACATCAAGTGTTTTTGTTTTGCTTTGTGTTCTCAAGTACAGTTAACATATATCAATAAGGTTTTACATAAGAAACTGGCATAAAAAGACCTGAAATCTGGCCCTAGTTATGCTTACAAGCTTTTAGACCTGAGGGTGATCTCTCAGTCTCCTTTTATCTACATGACATATAATTCAACTCAAACTGTAAGCCCTGCCCTGACACTGTGATAATTACGTGAGAGAACAAAGGCCAAGGCACTTAAACAATAAATTTGGACCCAACTAGAAAGATATAAAAATGCCTTATATGTGTTTAATATATCATCTTTTGGCTTGTATTTTTACATTGTGTTTTTTTTTTCATGGGAATATAAAGAATCTGTAAACCACAGCCAGATTTCAGATAATAGAGTTCTGAAATTGAAATTTAACTGGGCATTCTGTAGAAAATCTGCCAAGGAGGGCAGAGAAATTAGTCTCTGGCCTCAATTCTCTCTGGATGTCTTTGTGTGTCAACATGTCATTCCAGACCATGGTGCCTCTTCTGATTTGAATCTCAAACATTTGTGGCTGGGGTTCTCCAATCTTCCTCTGCCCTGCTACTTTTCTGCCTGACACTGTTAAGCTAACCTTATGTCTAATTACGTCTTCAGGCTTCTAGTCTTTACTGTAGATACTCAGTGTCACCTATTTTCATTTCATTTGGAATTCAAAGCCCCCTTCTCAGTAATATTAAAATCTGATGTTAATTAAATTAAAATCTGATGTTTAAAAAGATCTTTCCTAGTCTTTTCTCCAAATTTTGCTTTCTCTAAGTATTTTAATGTTCATTATCCTTCTGACATGTTGTTCTATTCCTGGAGCTAACTGATATCAACTGCTGTGGAAAATCAGTGAAAATAACC
The DNA here is from genome assembly GCA_963574355.1 of Loris lydekkerianus. Lineage (NCBI taxonomy): Eukaryota > Metazoa > Chordata > Mammalia > Primates > Lorisidae > Loris > Loris lydekkerianus. The sequence continues at coordinate 4,681 of CAUYPK010044690.1, forward strand.
CTTGGAAAGCAGGATTTATAGACTCTATGTAAGCACAGAGTTTAAGCTTAGAGAGTGCCTAGTACTTCTACTGGGTTATTTCTATTTCCATGGTTCTCATGTGATTTGCTTTTGGAATCCAAGACAGTATTCCAAATCTCACCATTCATTTGGGCCCAGAAATGTGTTTTCCTATAGTGTGAATGTTGGCAAAACAACTTGAGTAAAGCATTTGAATGAGTGCTGCTATGAGGACACACCCAAGAAATTTAGCATTTATGTGATTTTCCCCTTTTCTTAGGAGGGTAACATTTTCCAAGACTTTTAAACTCTCATTTCTACCTTCCAAAGTATTTGTTGGGTAATAAATACATTTTATGTTCATAACATTGAAATCTAATAACGTTCTTCAAATAATTTAATTGTGTGCCCTAAGTTCTATGGAGATAATTTTTGTTGTTGCTGAAAATACTTAATGTTTCAAAGTAGAGCTATTTTTTAGAAAAACAGTGCAAGTCTTTACATACCATGAGAAGTGTTACTTCTTTGGTGGACTGCAACCCCGTTGTTGAATGCTTGGCAGGCCTGTTGTGCTCTCAAATTCTATCATTCTCCCATGCTAAAAAGAAATCAGTCAGACATCCAATAAAATAATTTGGCAATCTCAGCTTATGTATTTTATTTATGAAAATAAAATCACTTTCCACAATCAATTACTTGAAAGGTCACTTAAAAAAAAAAGCAAACCGGTTATGATTAACATTTTAAACTATTTCTTTCATGTTAGGGAGAAGGTAGGAGGCATTGTAGACTTTTGTAGACTTAATAGACTTACAGTGTATGTAACTTAGAGTATTTCCTACCTGATTTAGTTTTCCTCATGTAAAATTTGACTCTATGGCAATACAATTATATCTGTATCTTTTTCAATTCCAATTTTTTAAAAAATAGTATGTACCAAATTTCAAATCAATCTTCTTTGAAATAATTAGGAAAAGGAGAAAGAAAGGATGCCAGAAAAATAAAAATAAAGAATGCCCAGTTAAATTTCAATTTCAGAACTCTATTATTTTGTTTTCTTTTTATAAGTATGTCCCATGTAATATTTGGGATATAATTATTCTATAAAAAATATTGTTTATCTGAAATTGAAATTTCAGTGGGCATCCTCTAGTTATATTTGCTAAATCTGGCAACACTAGAAAGGTGATAAAGCAGATAGGACAGACTGAAATTGAGTTATTATCAATGAAGTTTTGGGAGAATTCTTAGAATTTAGATTAGAACTCTACTTTTATTATTGTGAAGCGAGGAAGAAGAGATTTAGATTCTGTATCTTCTCAAAGGAAGGCAGGCACTACATTCCCTGGAAAGGGCCAAGATTCTGCTTGAAATTTACAGATAAAAGAGACACACAGAGATTAAGAAACTTTTCTAGCTGGCAAGTGGTACAGTTAAGAGCACTCTTTCTGACCACAGCTTGTCTGTAGCAAAAGACCACTCCCCCCACCTACCATCCTAAATGTTTCGTCCTCAAAGAAGATATTGCCAAATACCAGACAGATGTTTATCCACAGTTTTTTATCTGCCCAATAAGTGTAATAGTCCAATCTTGCAATGTTACTATAAAGGCTCGCTAGACCATATTTATAGTAAAATATAAATAGTAGACACATAACATTAATTTGTGTTCCTTTTTAAGCATTTAAGTTCTCTGAATCTCTGAGATCATGGCAAGACTCAGAAAAGAGGATTTAGGATTAAGAAGACGAGAGGCCAAGGAGATAATTTTGAATCATTTATATAGAAAGTCCTTGATTAACTCATTAAAAGAAACAGGGAGAGAAGTGCATCTTTGTATTAGTGTATTATTCACAATGAAGCAAAACACACATTTGGGTATTGCATAAAAACTTGTAAGGACATGGGGCGGGGCCTGTGGCTCAGTGAGTAGGGCGCCAGCCCCATATACTGAGGGTGGTGGGTTCATTCAAACCCACCTCTGGCCAACCTGCAACAAAAAAATAGCCAGGCATTGTGGCGGGCACCTGTGGTCCCAGCTACTCGGGAGGCTGAGGCAGGAGAATCACCTAAGCCCAGGAGTTGGACATTGCTGTGAGCTGTGATGCTATGGCACTCTACCGAGGGTGATAAAGTGAGACTCTGTCTCTAAAAAAATAATAATAATAATAAAAATAAAATAAAATAAAATAAAAAACTTGTAATGATAGAAATCTCAAATTATGTCAGGAAGGAAGATGGCGAATGTATGCTAATAGTGCCAATGCTATTAATTTTAGAGTGTGCATTAATATTAGTATTGAGTTTACTTATATTTATTGTGCTATTGCCAGGACTTTATTTTTCACATGTATAAGGGCTGTCAAAGTTTTATCCCTAATTGTATTTCTTCAGTCTTTTCAAATTCTCTTGCTGACATTATGTGAGAGATTCTGTACAGCACTTGACCTGCTACTTCATGGAACCCTCATGGAACATCCCTATTAGGGGTAGATTTATATATGTTTTTATTTTCTTTATTTTAGATGTGGGTAAACTAAAGTTCAGTATGTCCAGGAAAGCACCCAATGTCACACAGCTAGGCAGGGGCACTGAATTTAGAACTGAAGAGCCCTCTTTCCTGCTGTGTGGTGCACTTCTGCTTCTGGTCCTGTCTTCAATCATTAATCATTCTGATTGATTAGTGTCTGGATCAAATTGCCATATTAATACTGAAAACATCTTAATGCTCACCCCTGCATTTAAAAGCAATTTTTTTCTAGGTAGCTTCAAAGTCTTAGAGTCTTTCTAATTTTAGAGTTTTGTAGATTCCTATTTTGTTTTTCTGAGTAATTATTTTAATGGCTTTCCTGATTTAAATCTAAACTACATTTAATTTAATTTTACTATAACCCCTGAGAAACACTATTCTTGACTTGATGTTTGCTGATGCAACTTTGACTCCTGTTATTTTCTGAGGACAAATTAGTTGAGTACTAAAGAGGCAAGTGATTTGGGAGTGACGTCCTTGGACTTTTAACTAGCAAGAGGCATCTGGACGTGGCAAACAAGTTTTCAAGCCACACAGGGGTGAGTCAAGTCTTGTCCATGGAATGAGTCAGGATGAGCTCTGGATTCAACTGCTTAGCTGAGCTCTGCTTTGGGTTCTTCCGAAGGCCATCTTGCAAGGCTGTTGTAAAGCTTGCTAAAACGTATTTATAGCACAGTTTAAATGGTAGGACTTTGATAAGTTATTTTTACTTATATGCTTAGAGCCAAATCCATGAAATCTGACTTGCTATTATCTACAGAGTGTAGGAAATGAGCTTTTGGACAGTGTTTTTTCCTGTTATTCAATTTGACAAAATGGTTGTTAATACAACTACTCAGCCACTGTCGTAGACACTTTGTGGTTCTCAGAATGTAAAAATTTTAGTTGCATGAGATATGCTAATGGTGATTTCTGCTTTTTAAAAAAATCCATGCTTTTTTGTTTGTTTTCCAAAGTATAGACACGTTGTTTTATAAACAAAAATAATGACTACTATTATAAGTTAATCACTGAAATTAAAATAAATAGCAATTCAAGATGCTGTTTTCTAACCAAGCTCCAGCATTAAACAATGCTGTTACTTTCCAGTTTTCACTGTTCATTGGATGTATTAGAAATATATCCATCAGCATTTAAGACTTATTTGTTGATGCAGATTTAAAATATATAGTGAAAAATCTTCTCCCAAAGATGTGTAGAGTTTTATTGTATGAGAGTTAAGGAAATAAACAGAAAGTCCACTCTGTGAGCATAGATAGGTATTTTCATAGTATTTTGAGAATCTAAGAATGATTATAGGTGAAAAAGAGACATAGAATTAAATTATTTTGTCTCATGTTTCTATACAACTTTGTGAGTGGTCAGTGAAATGGTGCATTTGTATTGAATGTCACTGATAATTGAGTTTAAATATTTAATATTATAATAATAAAAATCTTTCAGATTATTGTTATAATGAAACATGATTTTATATTCTCTACTCATAAACTTGCAGATTTCCTAAGTGCCATTAGACATGAAAACCTTGGAATAGATTGGCTGTTGTTTTGCACTTTGCTTTTCTGACAAGACATCTAGAATGTTCTGTGTTTTCTGTCCTAGTATAATTTCGACAATTACTCTGTGATAGTTTGAATGTAGTTTTCCAAAGTGGAATTACCATTTTGTTTTGTTTATTTTTCCCTTGCTATTCAGCAGATCAAAAACTATTTCCATCGCTCTAATTATCATTAATGGGAATGAATCCCATTAATGATAATCCCAAAGCCGATGCTGGTGGTGCTTGTTTGTGTTGATACTAAGGCAGGTGCTTTACTTCCTGCTGTGTCAATAGTTACTGAAGTCTTTTACTGCTTTTCAAATCATGTTACTTTGGTAAATCTACTGAAACCTGTTGCTCTATTTTAGTTTTTAAGTCAATACTTTGAGATATAGAATTGACTAAAATATCACCTAAGTCTTTGCCACAAGTGTATTTCGATATGTCAGTTCAATAGAGCCATAAATAAACCCTGTAAGATCTCTTCAGTTCATGTTAAGGCATCCATCCACATTAGGAATTATGTTGTTTGTTTACTGTTATAGTTTATATTAAAACAAGGAAATATTGGATTAATTATTCAGTTCAAAAATATGCCTAATGGTGTGCTAGACATGTTGGATTCCCACTCAACATTTATTCCTAGGGGATGAAAAATTAAAGTTTACATTTCCAAGACACCGGTACGATCAGGGCTCTAAAAGTGAGTTATGTTCTCCACTTAAATTTAGGACATTTCCTTATTTCAAAAATCCAGGCTCCTTGCATGGTCACTTTGACCGAATGTTATGGAGCATATTGACCATGTCGTTCAGGAGTAGCCTGGATGGTGGCTAAGCAGTTGTTTCCCACTGTCAGTTCTGCTAAGCTCTGGGAGCCACTTCTGGGACCCTGACAAGGGCCAGATGCAAGCACCTAACTCTGATGACCAAGCCCCTAATTCACTTGGTTACTTATTTTTGCTTAAAACACATATGGTGGTTGGTTTTCACCACTGAGCTCTTGACCAAGTCAATCAAACTGGTTCTACACTCATTTATTCTGCACGTGTGATTTGAAAAAAATACTATAAATAGGTAGATAACATTTTTAAATAGCTAAATTCTTAGAAAATGGGAAGATACTCATTGATGTTTATTATACTGTAATATAGGTTGTGTTTTGCATTATAAATCCCAAAACATGTTATATTATTTCTGTCAACTCAAGTTGGCAACATGAAGCCAATATAAGCTAGTTTTATAGGAGTTTACATATAATCTTTAACAGCTGGGCTTGAAAATAATTCAGGTTTTAAAGTTGGAAATATCTTTAGATTTAGGAGGTGAAGAAATAAAAATATGAGAGGAAGGATTAGGTGATGTAATTTCTTCTGTTTGATACTAAAATTCCATAAGATTCAATAATTGAGAAATATAAAAATATTGCTGAGTTGAGCTTTTCTGCCCCATAGAGAAGTGTGGGTGACAAAGGCATTTTATGAACATTTTTTACGCCTTGTAAAAATAGCACTACATATATATTTTTAACTCTACATAACAATGAACTTACTTTCTCTCTGCTTTTTATATTCCTTTATGGTTTACAACTTTAGGCATTAAATCAAAAATCTAATACGTTGAGGGGAATGGGTTGCATTTCAAAAGCTTCTTTCTTCAAGCAAATATTTGGTGGATTCCCACATGTCTACTGAAATAAAAACTAGGGAATACCATGTAAGTGTACTACAATATTCTTTTCAAGACTTTGGCAGCAGAATTATTTGAGTATGTCATTCTATCCTGAAAGCCAACTATGGGCTCACTAAGGAGAGGGGAGAGGAATTAATTTTTTCAAAGTTAAGAAGCTTTTGGGTTGAAGTCTAGTTACACAAATTAAAATATTGGGGTTTTCAACAAAAGTGGTTCATTGCATTGGATTCAGTCTGCATTGAAAGACTGATAAAAGGTGAAAGGAACACCAACTCTCATCTCATCTAATGCTTATCACCGGGTGCACCTGTCGACATAAGTGATGTTTTTAAGCATCTTAGCATAATTAATTGCAATTGATGAGTAACTTGGAAATGCGTTGTACAAGTTACTTGTCAGTGGGCCTACTGAGATCAAGTGGGGTCATAATAATTCATGGCAAGGGTCAGCTTAGCTTTGTGGCTAAGTATACGGGGTCTGCAGACCCGATATCTGGGTTCTTCAGTTCGTAGCCCACCTTGCCATCCGCGCTTCTTGGAAACCGTCCATGTGGGCTGCCAGGCTGGCGGCTTTCCTCTGGAGATCCGGGCAGCGACTGCACGATGCCACTGGGGTAGATGTAGTTGTGTGGGGCGTCCCGGAGGAGGGTGAGAAGCTGGGCAGCGTCCTGCGTTGGACGCTGAGCAGCAAGATGCTGCTGGCTGGCTCCAGGTGGGGTTGGTCAGGCCACCGGCCACATCCGTGATCTTGGTGGCCGCGGATGCCCCGATGATCATGAGGATAGACAGATTGGGCGTAATGAGGGACATGAGGGACTCCACACACCCGTGGATGCGGAGCTTGGAGGCAGTCAGCTCCAGCGCCAAGTGCGCACCTCCGCCAGCCGCTCCAGCTCCCCCGCTGCCCGGCGGGGTGGGGGCAGCGACTCCTCGCTGACCACTGTGGTGGTGGCGCTGTCAGGACGTCCTGCAGGTTCTCGCTGTCCCTGCGTTTGTTCAGGCTGTGGCCAAGCTCCTCGACCGTGCGATGGCACCCAGCGCACTGGGGACCGAGGGTTCCAGCTCAGGGAATCTCTCCGAGAACTCATCCCGGGCAAACTTAGGGATGACGTTCAGCTCCTTCTGGATCTCCAGTCCGGTCGTTGGCGTCCACCATGATCCGGTACTCCGGGCTGTGGCCACTGCCCTGTGGCTTCCGAAGCTCTGGCCGCTGATGCACTCCTCAATCGCATCAGAACCTCAGCAAACAGCTCGCTGCCCATAGCTTGGCGATGCGCTTGACTGAATCCCCAGAAAGACCCAGTTGTGTCTCTCCCTGCACGTCCTCGACCTCCGGCTCCTTTTCTTCTCCCCAAGCTGCCTCCTCCTCCCTCTTCCACCGCCTCTTCTGGGTCAGCTAAGAGCTGGTCTGCCAGGGACAGCCAGGGCCTCTCCTCCGCCCGCGAGACGGTTTCTCCCGGAACTCGGCATTACTTTCATGATGTTAATACAAGTGGGTTTTATTGATTGTGCAGCCGTGCGTGCATCTCAAACGTTCATAGTATACATTTAAAAAATTGTTTACAAAGAAGGAGCTGTGTTACACAAAGAACTAAAATCAGTCACTAGGCCTCCCCAGCTTTTGAGGAGTATTAACATCAGTTACCCACCTTCTTCTTAGGTATTTCCACCACTATTAACGTGAGACACTTCACAATCCATTAGCTCTATTTCAAAACTTCTTAACCTCCTACCATTCGTTGCATTTCCCAGCAGGTACGACCACAGACTGTATTTTGTCATCTCTTGGAATGTCTCCATGTAATTTTTTGAATACTGAATTCTGTTATAGATTAAATAAAAACACCAATCCCTTACTCTCTCTGGAGTTCTGTTCAGATGTCTCTCTAGGTTTCCTTATCCATTCTACGTGGAATCACAGCTGCCTGCTCACACCATTATACCCTATACCTGTCTCTGTTTTATTTTTAAACACTGAATGTCCTATGTCATTATGTATCTTGTTTGTGTTAGGCCTCAACCTCTCCCTAAAAGTGTGAACTTACTAAACTGTCCCTTGTACATAACTAGGTGCTTAATAAATACTTATCATATAATAGAATCAACGTACCAATAAAATACCATTCCATAACCAAATTCAAAACAATTTAGGGTCTTTTATCATTAGTGTGATATTTTAGATAACTCTCTATATTGAGTAAGTATAAATTTTGCACACAATTCTTAAAATGAACAGGGTATGAAATTTCAGTTCGTTTTTATGTGATTACATAGTTGGGCAAGTACGCATTACAAATAGTATTGTAAAATAGAGGTTAAAAGAGAAAGGAAGTTTCGTATTTCAACATATTAAATCCTTTAAAGAATTTTAAAATTAAAATTATAAGCAAAATATAACTAAAATGATATGTGCATAGAAGTCAAGTAGTGTACAAAATATAATAAAAATAGAAAACATTTGCCACATCTGAAAATTAATTTGGGGGGTTTGGTTAGATTTCTGTTGACCTACAAATTATACTTACCTACACATATTCACACATCTTATTTTTTAATTTATATCCTTATTTCCCATTTGATAGAATTTCTTCTTAACCCTCAACACAATCATCATGTGGCTGATCTTTGAAATAAAATGCTCAATTTAACTAATAACTCTGTGTAGACATTCTAAAGAAAAAATTCTACTACAGCTAATATTTGGTTCAGTTAGATATACTTTTGTTTGGTAGACCTCACCAGACCAAACTTTCTCTATTAAAAAAAAATTATGTTCACCATTGTACCTTAAGATTTCACTTTCATGGTTATTTTTGGTTAGTGAGACATATCTTATTTAAAGGGAGAAACTGGATTTACTTTATCATTTTAACTAAATATTCCCCACTAATTCACCCAAGAGCCTGGTTAAGTAAGAGCCTACCTGTGTTCATAGCTTTGCTTACAGTGTGTGTTCCTATTAGAGGTCACTTGAAGTGGGAAACCTGAATTATAAACATATTGCTCTAATGTAAAACATCAAAATGTCCAACTGCCTCTGTGTGTTGTATGTCTATAATAAATAGGAGTTTACTTTAAAATGGGGAAGAAGATATGTTAATAAATCTGCACAGTATAAGTTGTAAAATTACTTCAAATTCTTGCCAAAGTTTATAAGACTCTAGCAAAATGTGGGTGGCCTGAATGTCATAGTATAGCTGTGTGCTAATAATGTATGAATCAAATAGACGAAGATGTGCAGATTCAGACAGTGATCAAGATGTCAACAATCTTCTTGACATTTCAGCCTATCATGCTTTTTTCTCATGTATGGGAATTCTTTTGAACATATCTTACTAGTTTTGCATATATAGACATCATGTAAAAGCCAAAGAGCAATTGACTAATATTACTAATTGACAATAGTACAATACTAATTGAGAATAGTTGCTTTAAAGGCGTTTTTCTCTGTGTATCTGATGCACAGTCTTTTGATTTTGTCTCTGTGTTAATGCTCCTTTTATACTCTGGTAAGGATGTGTTTGCATCAAGATAAAACATATTGTAGTGGCTCTTGAACTTGTTAAGTGTGTAATCTTGAGAAATATAGAAGTGAACAGGTGGGAGAGACGTACTGAGAGGACGGAGGAGTCAGGGTCACTGTATGGCTGTGAAGGTTGCACACCGCATGACTATTCCTTGTGAATGGTCAGTGGGGAGTTGAATGTCCACAACCTGAGTCCTGAAGTGTATGGACTTAATATTCACAGATCAATTTGACAAGTGTCTTGGTCATTATTTACATATGCTTATGTGGACAAAAACAAAAGAAAAAAAGTAGGATGGGATGACTTGCAACAAAAAATAGTAAAATAGACTACAATTATTCTTGTGGATAAACAGAAGAGGGACTATATACAAATATAATCCATGTTGTTAGTTGTTAAAATTACCTGGTTTCTTAAGAATTACAGAGAAAGAAAATGTTCAGAGAACCGCTGTGATGGAAGTTTTTTTAAATTTATTTTATGAAAAAAGGGCATTGATTTTTTTCAATAGCTCGTGTCTCCCTGAAACTCTCTGTACATGATTTATATAAAAGATAAAGCATCAGTTGGAGGTAGGTGGATTCATATTGTACTACAAATTTCTGCCAAGGAAAACAGTAAGGAAATTCCATAAGTCCTCAATGTTCTGGCTTCATGCCATTTGAATATTATGAAAAACAACAGATAACCTTCACTCTTAGAAGACAGTAACTTGGACATAGTTGCCTTAATTGTTTGCCTCACCAGTAGCTTAAGTAGGTTTAAATGTTTCTATTAAACTTTTTTATTTAATTATGAATATTAACAAATATAAAATGTATTAATGTTTTTACTATTCATATTATCATTTGGTAAAATAATGATCTTTCTTTCCCCTGTTGGGGAATGTCACCATTCCATTGACATGTTTTAGTTAAGCCCTTAGTAACTTAATTTCCCTTTACCCTGGAGTTCCTCCAACCTCCCGTCCTCAAAGCCAAGTCAGCAACAAAGGCTTAAATGCAGGTAGTTCATTGTGAGTGACTGGGGAAAACAGGGGTTAGGAGTGAAGCCAAGCTAGGAATTCTTGAATTGAGTTGATGTCACTTTGAACAGTTGGGCTGCCTCAGAATTATCCCTTTAAGGAATCCTCTACTCAGTTGTCCACTGGTGGAAGGGAAACCCATGAGCTCCTGTTTTCCAACTAACAAAGGTCATCTCACAGGGAATTAGCTCCCTCATCAACCCAAGACGCACAAAAGCCAAAGGGAAAAGTCAAATACATAATCAAAATGAAGTGCTGCTGAATGGTACAGGTGGCCTGGAAAAGGAAAGAGGAAAAATCAGTCCACATAGATGTGGACAGCAGGGAAAGGTGTCTCACATGTCTGCTCTGCAGGGAGAAGGCTAAAAAGTATCACAGAGCTCCAGCCATTTCATTTCAGTTTTTATTAAGTCAAAGCTTCTGCACTGCCAAAAACAGCCATTTCATTTCAAACAAATCTGCTTCCTCAACAACATGAGGGAACCTCTGGTTATGTGGTAACTGCCCTTTTAATGCTTAGGAGATGCTTGTATAATGGATTGGAAGATACACATATATTGCCTGTCCCATTACAAGATGAACACTAACTATTTGTGGTTACTTTTAGCTGTCACCTTGACTGGATTCAGGAATACCCAGAAACCTGGTAAAGCTTTATTTTGGGGTGTGTCTGTGAGGGTGTTTCCAGTGGAGATTAGCATGCGAATTTGAATGGAGTAGGTGGGGAAGATTCACCCTCAATATGGGTGCACATCATCTATCTGCTGGGTAAAAGAAAACAGAGAGAAAACAAATATTTTGGGCTGTGCCTGTGGCTCAAAGGAGTAGAGCACCGGCCCCATATGCCAGAGGTGGTGGGTTCAAACCCAGCCCTGGCCAAAAACTGCAAAAAAAAAAGCAAATATGTTACTCTGTCTTCTTTCTGTCTTGTCCTTGGACACCACCACCAGATTCCTCAGCATTTGGACTCTGTGATTTACACAGTGGCCACCCTCCATAATCACATGAGCTAATTTCACTAATCTATCCTCCACATATCTAAATATATTGATTTTGTCTTTCTGGAGAAATTGTGACCATTACAAAATTATTTTAGAATTTTTAAAAGCTATCACAGAAACTCCACTCTGTAGTTATTGTTTATCCCTTATTAAAAAGTGGAAAATTGACATTACAAGAATTTGAATATTGTAACTTTGCCCTTGAGCATTAGTAGCGTCGGCCCTTGCATATCTGCAGATTCTACCAAACAGAGTAGCCTTCGGTGGATTTCAAGGTTCCTTCTAAGTTTTCACTTAAATTGTGTAAATCAGCAAATATTCAAAAAACTATAATTAAAAAACAATAAGAAATAACAATACCACAATTAAAGCAGTAAAATCAATATAGTATAAAACTATTTACATTAGTTATTTAGTATTAGTTATTATTTGTAACCAAAAGATGACTTTTAAGTTTGCAGGAGGATGTGCATAGATTCCGTGCAAATACTACAACATTTTATACAAGGGACTTAAGCATCTGTGGGTTTGGGGATCCACAGGGATCCTGGAACCAACTCCTGTGAATAGTGAGGGAGGACTGTCTCCACTCTCCCCGTTTTCTGTTGTCTTCACACAAAAGCACCTCCTAAACTACAGCGTTCAGGAGAATGTTGTATTACTAAACCTCCTACAGAAGATCCAGTCTCTGAATTTTTATTCCTTTTACCCTGGTCAGTAGTTTCTCATGAGCTTTGGCTCCATGGATCTGTTTCTATGTATGGTGAGATATCCAAATGTCCTAAGATTTACACGTTATAAATTCATTGAGGTTCATTTAAATGTCTAGTATCTCAATTATCTTGTATTGACTCATTATCATTAGGAAGATGAAAAACAAGCTTTTTCAAATATTCATCACATAGGATGCAGGATGATGCTCACATTGAAAGTTCTGGGGAAAGCCTTTTTTTGCCATCCTATTAAAGCCTCAACATGAAGTTTAAATATACAGTAGAACCTCTGAAAATTGACCACCTGAAGGCACCCTGTCCTTCAAGTAGTACCCAATCTTGAAGACACTTCTGCATCTCTCTTCCTCATAAAAATCACTTGTCCTGAAGTCTTTTCTCTCAAATTTGTCTACACTACTTTGTAAAGCAATTGGGAAAATAATGCAAGAAATGTACTCTGGATGGTGATCTAAAGTGATCTATTTAGCAGCATCCTTTAAAAGAAGCTTCCCGGAAAATAGCAAACATTTAACAAAAGGAAAAGGAAAGGAAATGTGATCACATGATTATTTTAGTCATTGTTTTTGGCATGTGAAGGAAGTTATTTAGACCAATGGGATTCAAACCATTTCTACTTTTTATTTAATATTCTCCTTTTTTATCCTGTAATTCTTAGCAATTTTTAGCTTAGTAATTTTTAAAGAAAAGTTTGCTAAAGCTATGGAGACATAAATGTTTGCAGAGAAGTGACTCCTCAACATGTTTGAAAATTCCAGAAATAATGACAAAGTCCAGGCTTAACTTCATTACCATTATTCATATGTGGGTTGAAAAATGTCAAACTAAGATGGGAAACCTGGACAAATCTTGATCATTGGAAAAATCAAGGTGCATTTAGGCTGAAAACACAATGTTATTTCCTGAATATCTGCTCGATATTAAGAAACCTAATTTGTCTCAATCTACTCAAGAATTATTTGCTATAAGGATAAAATACTGGATAAAAACACATATAGTTGATGTAATTATCTGTTCAATTGACATGATGCCAGAAGTCCTATTTTTCCCAACTAGTATTAATTGAAGCATTCTGTTGTTACAATCAAATGATTTTAAACATCTGTAGGATCTCTGAAGAAATAACTACATCTTCTGAGAACACAATTTTTTATTGGTGAAGATGAAATGAATGCAATATATCTATGGAGATATAAGTAAACTTTGTTCTTTTTATTATATCTTATATATATCTTAATATCTTATAAAATAAAAATTGATACTAAATATACTAATTCTGAAAGAAGGTTCAATAGTAGAAAAACTATCAAAAATCTACTAGGTAGCCATTGCAAAGGTGTTCTACTAGCTTTACTTCCAAGATAAGAATGATTTATCATTAAATATGCAAAAATGCATTGTCTTATTTAGCTATCTGTTTACTTCACTTATTAAAGTGCCCACCTCATTAATGATCACATTTTACTGCCTCTGATTTATTTTCATTTTTATTGTTTTTATTGTTTAATGAAAAAATTGAATGTTTATCCACACACATACATGCATTTAGGATAGACATACTTGCTGGTAGTATTTTGAATACTTTCACTAGCTCTTTTTTAATCATATTAACTCATAACCCACTAAAGAAGACTATTCAAATCATTACTGTGCATTGCTTCCTGTGAGAAAAATGAAGATTTATGATTTTCTGATTCCATAAAGATCAGGAAAATAAAGTGCTTATATTTCAGAGTCTCTTAATGTATGACATTTATTTCCTTTTACAAAAAAAAAAAAGAAAGAAAGAAAGAAAGAAGAAAAGAAAGCAAGTAAACAAAACCTAGTTGAAATGAGTTGTTTTAGCATAAGTGCTTCTTGACTCAGCTAAGCAAGATTTCTCATAGCATCCCAGGTGATTTGATTCTAATATAAACAGTTAAATTCTTCCAAGGACTATAAGAGCACCTAAGAACAGTAGGAAAAAATGCAGCTTGCAGAGGTTAGTGATTTAATTGGTGGCATTCTCAAGTGGTTGCTACTGGATTTTAAATTGTTTCCATTAAGGTCACCCAAAGCCTGGCTTTAACTGGCTATATGAATTTTTCCTCCATATTTGTGGTCAAGCGTTCAAGCCACTGCAGCACCTAGTGAACAGGCTGTTGTATGGAAGGGAAATGAATAATACAGATTAAATTGCTGGAAGCTAACCATAGCATTTTATTAACAATATGTTGATTCATATATACACTGATTTTGATAGATTGATGAAGTTGTGTAGTCATTTATTAGACAAATCCTTTCACCAAGATATTATATGAAAAGGTCTATGTGTAGCTATTTGGTACAACATGTAAAGTTAAGGCTTTTTAAAATGACTCTACTCTCAAATAATTTTGTTTTTAGAGGTCATGTCTCTTGGGTAATGACTAATTTTGTACTGATGATTAATAATCACAATTATGTGGAATGGTGGTTCTTGGTGACTTTTTCCCCCACTGAATAAAACAACATATTTCAAAATTGGGACTCAGGGACATTTGGTTCTTCTAAATCCCCTTTTTACCAGTAAATAAAGTCAAAATTTTGTATAAGGTTATATAAAGCATCTTATAATGAGAAATTTATAATCTGACAAGATGCTATTTGCTTATTAATGTTTTCTTTAAATGTCTAAATTATAATTTGAAAAAAAAATTTTCAACGATTTTGGCTATGAATTCTATTTACCATTAGAATGGAAACTACGTTTTCATTTAATCATTTTGACATCTGTATTAAACATCTGGAAATTTGAGTCAATTGTTTTTTCTCTTGATTCCATTTTCCTGCAGCTGTTTGGTGCGGTGAAGATCTGTGTGGAGCACATCGAGTTTGCTTTGTTATCAAGTTTCTGCACATCTGTTACTGACATGACTTTCAGCCAGCTTCTATATAGGATGAAGCCAGTTTCCGGCCCTATTTTGAAATATTGAGTTAGTTTTTGGCCAATAAAGAAATTCTAAAAGAAAAATTACCGGACATGAAAATGGTAATAGACTGACAGTGATTGCTCTCCTTCTGTGCTCCAGGTTCTATGTGATGCAAAGCTGGTTATGTACTATGAGCTACAATCTTGGCTTTGAGATTCATTAGTTATTAAAATATAACATTTAAGGGTAACCTAGTTCAGTCTTTTTTATTGTGGTAAAAAATAAGAACATGTGATCTCCCCTTTTAAATTTTTGTGTGCAGTTCAATGTGGTTAATAATAAGCACAGCATTGTATAGTAGAACTACAAAACTTTTTTTTTAAATCTTGTGTGTGTAACTGAAACTTTATGCTCACCAAGTAGCAACTCCCCCTTTTCCACAGTTTCATTTTTAAAGTCTGTTCTACATCTGAATTTGATTTCTGACTATTGAACATAAATGTTTAAACCAAGATTATAATCCAATAGCATTTACTCAGTACATACATATAATCCTTAATCTATTCTGAATGGTATCATGTGATACTCTTCAGAGCTAAAAATTTCTTAAGTATCCAACAGACGATTCTTATTTGGTTTAAATGCAGACAGAACTATACACTTACACCAACCTAGAGATAATGCAAAAAAGAAAAAAACGAAACAAACAAAAAAACACTTTCCCAGCCCACAATGCCTGCATCTTGCAACACTTAGATGTCCAAACATTTGGTTTTATAGGATCACACTGTGTTGGGGATGGAGACTGGAGTGTAGTGGCTATTCACAGGTATAATCATGGAGGAATGTATGTTGGAATTCTTGGCCTTAAGCAATCCTGCTGCATCAGCCTATTGAGTAACTGAGACTATTGGCACTTACTACTATGCCAGGCTAAGTGGACATTTTGTCTACAAGAATATTTTTTGCTTACAAGATTGGGGCAGAGTCGTACCATTTGATTTCTATATTTAATAGGATAAAAAGCATGAGATTAAAAATTTAGGAAACAAATTACAATAGATTTTCTATATGGGTAAGAAATATCATTAAAGTGCCATTTATGATCTGTGCCTAAATCAAAATAATAAACTCTTAATAAAATCAAGCTGAACACCTTCAGATACATGTTATTATTTTGTTAATAATCAGAGGAAAACTTACATACTCCCTCTCTCTCTATTACCCTCTCTTTGAACACACACACATGCACACATACACACACACAAATTGGACCACAGCTTCACAAATAAGTGATCATTTTCCACTTCTATGCCTGTCTATAAGTTCCTTTGCTATCTTAGGATTCTTTAATCTAGTCAAGTAATATCTTTTCAATAAGAGTAGGCAATAAGAAGCATGGTTAAAATACACAGTAGTAGTATGTATAATGATTAGAGACATACACTCAGTAATCTAAATTTGAGTTTTTAATTTGATCACTTTCTAACTATGGGACCACTATGAAAGTCAGTCATTTAATCTCTCTGTCCCTCAGATTCCTCATGTGTACAATTTGGATGCTGATGACTGAGTTGAAATAAAGGGAAATGAGTTAATAAATACTTAATGCTTAGAACAGTGTCTAGCTCCCATAAATATTTGTTAGTATGGTGTTAGACACAGTAGGATGGAAAAAATCCTGAAAGAGGAAAGTTCTATTATAATGGGCACTATAGCAGTCCCTTCTTATTCAAGAGTTAAGTCTCTGAAGTTTCTGTTGCCTACAGCAAGGCCACTCCAAAAATTTTAAATGCAAAATTCCAGAAGTAAATAATTCATAAGTATTCAATTGCACACCATTCTGAGAGGCATGATGACATCGCATACCATCCTGTTACTCCCTACTGGGACTAGCCCCAGTAACTCTGTGGTTCTTTCCCAGTGCTTGGCAGTGTCAAAGGAATGAAGGAAAATAAAGATGCAAAGATGAAGAGTAGATTTAAAGAGTTAGCCAGGGGGTCTGACACTGCCCAATGTGAGAAAAAGCGCAGGACTCGAACTCCTAATACACTCAGCTTTTATTACTTTCATTATCCCTCCAACAGCAAACTGGTGTTTGCAACAACAATAGTATACATCATCCTTGTAGTTTCTCATGCTCTAATTCTCCATTATTCACCTGATCACCCTTTAGCCATTTTCATCACTTTTACTTCTTAAAATTCTTATCAATCACTACCAGGATTAGAGAAACAAAAGTAAAGGGAACTTGGACTTAGAAGCTAGATACAACTTAGTTAATCCTCTGTGTTTCTTGGGGGCAGATTAGTTGATGCCCTACTTACATCAGGAACTAGGGAGAAAGAAGCTGATTCCTTTTACCTCAACCCATAAGAACTAGTTTTTCTTGCTCAATGAGTCAGCTGCCTGTGCCATTCTAGTTAATCATAGAATGACTTCCTGCCTTCAAAGACCTTGGTACAGAGTCTTTGTATTGATCAGGCTTGGACGGTCACCTTCATGCCTTTTTTCTCAAGCCTTTTCAGGCCCCAGCCAGGCCCTTATAGACCTTTCTCCTGGGGTCCTTTCTGACTTCAGCCAGGCCCTTACAGATCTTTTCCCTGAAGCCCTCCCTGACCTCAGCCAAGAACTTGCAGTCTTTTTTCCTGAAGTCTTTTAATGTTTGTGCCATGCTGTCTTGGGGAGCCCCTAGTATGGTGTGTTTAATGTATCTGTTTTCACCAATACATTTCTTGGCAGAGGCTCACGTCCTTGTCCATTATCTGCACACCTGACTCTGATTACAAAACTTTCATAGAATCATTTTATTATTACATTGATTCTAGTGTTGTTCCCATAATCCTAACTTCCATAATGTTCACCCACAACTTCCCATCACATAGTGCCCAGGCCATGAAGCATTCCTCTGCCCAGAATATCCACAGTGTAGATGCTACCCTCTCGTTAGTCACTTAGTGATCACCTACATTTGACTAGTCGTGGTCAACTGTGGTAGTATTGCAGTGCTTGTGTTCAAGTAACCACTGTTTGACTTATTAATGGCCCCAAAGCACAAGAGGGGTGATGCTGGAAATTTGGAGCAAATTTCTCGTCAAAGAGAAGGTGTAAAGTGTGTTTCCTTTAAATGAAAGCTTTTGATAATATCCAGTATTGCTTCATGATCACAACACTTAAGAAAATTGGTATAGAAGGTACATTTCTTAAACTGATAGAGGCCATCTACAACAAACCCACAGCCAATATCATATTGAATTGAGTTAAATTGAAATCATTTCCACTCAGATCAGAAACCAGGCAAGGAGATTGCCCATTATCTACACTGCTCTTTAACATTGTAATGGAAGTTTTAGCCATCACAATTAGGGAAGAAAAGGCAATCAAGGGTATCCATATAGGGTCCAGAAGAGACCAAACTTTCACTCTTTGCAGATGATATGATTGTATATCTGGAAAACACCAGGAATTCTACTACAAAAGTCTTAGAAGTGATCAAGGAATACATCAGCTTCTCAGCTTACAAAATCAACACTCATAAATTGGTAGCCTTTATATATAACAACAATAGTCAAGCTGAAAAAACAGTCAAAGACTCTATTCTATTCACAGTAATGCCAAAGAAGATGAAATATTTGGGAGTTTATGTAACAGAGGACGTGAAAGATCTCTATAAAGAGAACTATGAAACTCTAAGAAAAGAAATAGCTGAAAATGTTAACAAATGGAAAAACATACCATGCTCATGGCTGGGAAGAATCAACATTGTTAAAATGTGCCTACTACCCAAAGCAATATACAATTTTAATGCAATCCCTATTAAAGCTCCACTGTCATACTTTAAATATCTTGAAAAAATAATACTTCGTTTTATATGAAATCAGAAAAAAACCTCAAATAGCCAAGACATTACTCAGAAATAAAAACAAAGCAGGAGGAATCATGCTATCATACCTCAGACTATACTATAAATCGATAGTGATCAAAACAGCATGGTACTGAAACTTCACTTAATGTTAAAAGGAAAAAGATTTTATGTTGAGGTTGCTAAGATTTATTGTAAGAACAAAACTTTTAACTGTGAAATTGTGAAAATGAAGAAAGAATCTCATGCTAGCTTTGCTGGACACCTCAAACTGCAGGTGGTAACAGCCACAATAAATGGAAAGGGCTTAATTAAGATGGAAAAAGTATTAAATTTGTGAGTGGAAGACATAAACAGAGAATTGTTATGATTGAGGACAATTGGGTTTGTTACTATCAGTGGATTCAGGCATTCCCGGGAGTTTTTGGAATCTATCCCTTGTGAATAAGTGAGGTCTACTGTAACAACTCAACTGGCATGGCAATCTTTGTATTATCTAGATACCCACCCAACCCCCAACATTTCATAAATTTGAAAAAGAATGTCCAAAGAATTTGAGAAAGTTTCTATTATTAAATGGTTATAAATCACAAGATTATAACACACACTTTTATGGAAAAAAAGAACATAATACTTTAGACTTGAGTTTTAAGATATCTTTAGGAATGCAAGAAGTTAAAGCAAGAACCATATGGGGTTTAGGATTGAGGGCTACTTGGAGGTTTTGGGTTATATCTCCGTGCTCTGCCATATATAAGAGGGTCCAGTGCAGAGAATTACAGTCAAACAGAAGCCATTACCCAGAAAGAAGATGACAAATTAATGCAAACTTCCAGTTCATGTATTGAAAATATGAGCTAGACAGGCAACTGGGCCCATGCAGAGAAACCAAAGGAAGTACTCAACCATCTGAGTATGGTTGTGGTTTGGTGGACAACAGGAAAGTACTAAAACAATGCTTCAGAAGTGAAAACAAGTAAATCATCAAGTTCTGTTGTTGTTTTTTTTGTTATTGTTTGTTTTTTTGTTGTTGTTTGTTTGTTTTTTGAGACAGAGTCTCACTTTATCACTCTTGGTAGAGTGCTGTAGCATTACAGCTCACAGCAACCTTAAATTCTTGGGCTGAAGTGATTCTTAGCCTCCCAAGTAGTAAATCATCTATTTGTATACATTGACATTGAATCACATGATATTACAGTAGACACTTGAGGATGTCACTGTGAGGATCCATTTCTCTGCATAGTTTTTTCAATAAAATTATACTGAGTCTTCCACCTCTCTTAACTCCCCTTCTGTCCCCTCTCCTTTTTGCCTCTGCCACCCCTGAGACTCCTATTCCTCCTCCCTCAGCCTACTCAGTATGAAACTGAGAATGAAGATCCACTTCCACTTAATGAATAGTAAATATATTCTCTAGCCTATATTGTAAGAACACAGAGTATATGTACATATAACATAGAAAATATGTGTTGATCAGCTGTGTACATCATCATTAAGGCTTCTTAATAATAGTAAGCTATTAGTAGCTAGATGTTTAGGGAGTCAAAAGTTATACACAGATTTTTTAAATGTGTGGACTGTCAGTGTTCGAGGGTCAACTATACGCTGAACTCCACTAGCTCAGGATGGGGATGCAGGTGAGGGTGTCAGTCAGTGTTCTGCATCTCAGCATCCCAGTGGTACACAGCAGGCCTTGTCAAGGGAGATACTTGGGGAAACTGGGGAAGAGTAATATGTTCATCATTATGTTTGTCCAATAACTAACAGGTGTCATCCTAGGCTCTTCCTTACACTGCACCTTGCTTCTTCTCTCCACTGAACATTTATAAATGATCCTTTGTTAGTTTCCTGAGTTCTAACTCACCAACACTATGGTATTATTGTATCTAATTGAATTATTTCTATGGTATTTAAGAATTAACATCAGCAAGAGCATTTTGATTAATGAACCCCAAGAGATCCCGTAAGGAAAAAAAAAAAAATTACTTAGCTAAATAAAAATACCCTTTTCCTCTATAACTCAAAATTCTCCTCAACTTTTTTCCTATACCACTTCACTCATAATATCTTCTCTTAGAATTGTTAAATTACAAAAAATAGAACTGTTAAAGAAAGTGGGGGTTTATGCTGAGTGTTTTGTAGAATCTAACTGGAGAAACTATAGGCAGGTCTCAAGGCACCTGGTACTGAGAACTAAAGGCCACTACACTTCCAGGAAGCCTATCTTTCTGTAACTTTCCAGGAATATATAGTCTCTTTGTTCTGATTTCTTCAAGAAATAATGGTTCAGCATCATTTCTTATGCTCTCTTTGAGCCAGGTACTGAATTCATTTCCAGATTCTAAAAGGATGCTACTAGTCACTGATTCTGTCTAAGCTCACGAATAAAGTTCTGTAGCCTCTCTGTTCAAAGCTGGCTTGCTCAAGCAGACCAGTTGGCTACCCCAGTGCCATCAACCACTAGAAGGATTGATTTCATGGTACTTGTGGCTACAGAAAAATGAAGCCTTTAAGGCTATGGACAATCCTTAGAGATGGTTTAAAAATTGAGCAGGAAGCCAAAAGAAGTTTATCATACATCATCTCTTCTAGCCACTGAACATCTCTGAGCTGCTCAGTGAACCAGGCCCTGGTTTTTGGGTTCATTCCCATAGCGATGTGTTTGTGTGTTCCTCCTTTGGTCCCAGGGCTAACCATAACATATTATGTTCATCCATTTGTCACACTGTCATCCCAAACAAATCATGAACTCTTCAAGACCAAGGATTGAGTTCTATTTATTTATGGACTCCTGGCACATCTCACAGTGTTTTTCGCACAGTAGATCCTTAAAATGTTATGTTGACTTAATTTTCCATGGTGAGTCACTGAATCAATTATATCTCTCTGTGAAGTGTTTAGATGGAAAAGAACGTCCATGTGATTTAGGGGGTCAAATGTAGGTAGGGGAGCTCCAGATTATTTATAGAATCACATTTGATGTAGCTCAGGACAGACATCATGACTTTTCACTTTATCATCACAATCACTTCACTGGGAAGGCAGGAAGTGGCCAGAATTGGGAGTTTTACAATATGACAATCAGCAAGTGTTTGCAAGGCACTCTAAACAGCTCTGAGAAAGACTAACCATCTTTATTCTCTTCTACAAAATGTACAACCCATTTATTACAACTGAGTTAGAAGGTACTCTTCTGGCTTACTTGTTCTAAGAGTTTTCAAATTTGTTTGAGCATAGGACCTTTTGCCACCACAAATGCTACTTATTGGCTTTATAAAACAACAACAACAACAACAAAAAAAAATTGTACAAAATACATCTTTCAAGATGGTGGTTAAAACCATTGGTCAAAACCACATTAGTATATGAGAATCAGGAAAGCACAGTGCCAAAGAAATAAGAAGGACATAAGACATGAACACCTAATGAAGACTCAAGAACCAAGAGTCTATGAACATAATAAGTGTATGAAATAATCAAATAGTAAGGAGCATGAACAATCTAAACCGCAGTTGGAGAAATATTGCAATTCTCTAAAGCAGCCATTAATTCCCAAGGATTTGAGGTAAATTTGGAGAGAAATGACTTTGTGGGAACTGAAAGGCTACATGACATTTGCTGATACTAAAGCCAACCAATTTTTCCATATCTAACATGTATCTTATATACACTTATGTAGATGGACATCCCTTTTTAGAATATATTGCGTGCAAAGTATTATACAGCCCATTTGGAGAAATACATGAATATATTCTCCTAGGTCATTTTAGTAGATCAGAGGCATAGTTTTGGAAAAAAAAAAAAAATTGATCCCAATGTCTGACAAATTAAAAACAAAATAAATGGTGGCATTGAAAATTCAGAGATGGAAAGGAGGTATCACTGTGTTGCATAGCTGTCTGAGAATAATTTACCAGGGAATAAGAAGTCTCTTATTTGGAATTCAAAGGATGCTCTATTTTACATTTTATAGTCTCTGCCCATCTATCTGGTATACCAAGCCCCCCACCCCCCCAATTCCTTCTTCAAAATCCTTGGCTATTCAATATACATTTTAAAATCAGATTCTAAGACATGCCGCTTCCAAACCTGTGTTTTGTTGGGATATCATTGAATCTATTAATTATGATTACGATTATGATAGTAAATAATTTTTTTCTAAACATAGTCCAGGTTGCAATTTATTTAGGTTTCCTTTAATAACATTCAATTCTTTTAATTTTCTCCACAAATATGTTACATATCTTCAATGTGATTGACATCTTAGCACTTTATATTTTCACTCTATTATTGATAAGACTATAAAATCTTACTGATAACACATTATTACTGCAATATTAAGATAGTTTTGACTCAGTATTCTTTATAACAGCAGTTCTCAACCTGTGGGTCACAACCCACAGGAACTGTATTAAAGGCTCACGGCATTAGGAAGGTTAAGAACCACTGATTTATAAAAAGTATTAGCCTATGTCTTCTTTTCCTATTTTTTCCTTTTTTTTTATCCTATATGGCACCAAAAGTAGTATAATTTTAAAATGTTCCATTTTTGCTTGTGCCAGAATATGTATTCTGAAGTTATTGGTACAGCATTATATATAAACCCAATCAGTCAAGCATGTTATTCTGCTTAATCCCCAATACCAGAGAGTCAGGTCACTTTTTCTATTAAGATGGTGGAGGTGTTCCTGTTTCCCTTTTTAGTTTGTGTTTAACATGATTTGCTGTTATGTCATTAGGTAAATAAAAATTTAGAATTGCTATTACATCCTAGTTAAATATTTTATGGTTATGTAGTAACCTTTTTTTCGTTATTATTACCAGTACTTTATGCTTTAAAATCCATTTCTTGGCCAGGCACAGTGGCTTACTTCACTGATCTTAGCATTTTGGGAGGCTAAGGGGGGATGATTGCTTGAGGCCAGGAATTCAAGATCAGACTGGGCACCAGTGAGACTATCTCTACAAAAAAAACCCCCAAAAACAAAAACTAAGGAAACTTCTGATATAAACTATATTAACTTTTTTTTTTTTTTGCAGTTTTTGCCCGGGGCCGGGTTTGAACCCGCCACCTCCGGCATATGGGACCTGTGTCCTACTCCCTTGAGCTTCAGGCACCACCCTGCAGTGCTTTAATGTAAACCTATAATTTACACCTTTAATCCTTTTATGTTGTCAATCTAAGAACTGCCAAAGAAACTTTTCATTATATTTTTATTTATGTATTTATTTGATTATCTATTTATTTTAGAGACAAGGTCTTGCTCCGCTGGCTCGGCTAAAGTGCAGTGGCACAGTTATAGCTCATTGCATCCTCAAATTCCTGGGGTCAAGCAATCCTGCTTCAGCTTTCCAAATAGCTTGAACCACAGGTTTGTGCCACCACACTTGAGTAATTTTTTCTTTCTTTCTTTCTTTTTTTTTTTTTTTTTTGAGACAAGGTCTTGTTATATTGCCCAAGCTGGCCTCAAACTTTTGACCTTAAATAATCCTCCTGCTTTAGGCTCCCAAAGTGCTAGAGGTGCAGATGTGAGCACTGTGTCTGGCCAGCATTACATTTTAAACTCATAACACCACCAGGTAGTGCTTGGCATTCCATTCTTACAAATCTTCACTAAGAAAAATGCCTCCAGTGGAACAAACAGATCAAAACTCAAGGTAAATTTTGGTAGGAAAACTCAATGGAAAGCAAGCAGGTGGGAAGGAGTGAGGGGAGGCATAAATTCACACTTAACAGGTACAATGCAAGCTACTCAGGAGATGGTCACACTTATACATTTGACTCAAACTGTATGAAAGCAATTTAGGTAGCCGAAACATTTATACTCCAGTAATATTCTGTAATAAAAGAAAAAAAAAACCCCACAAATTCAAAAATATGAACTTGAGGTTCTATGGTTTGAAATTTTTTAAAAACAAAAATGATTTCTTAATTTATCAAATAAAATCACTTAATTATTTATGAGTGGGTGTATGTGCAAAACCAGAGGTCAGAAAAATAGATGTATCTTTTCATTGACCTGATATAAATCCAAAACTGAAGAAAAAGGACAGAAAGCAAAAGGCTAGAAACAGGAAAAGACAAGAAAAAGAAAAGGGGAGGATTCATTCATGATGTGGAAATATGTCTTGCCTGAAAAACTAAGCGGGCTGGAGGCCCCCTTTATCATACCGTATTTAACCAGGTATTTTCAATTGCTGCCTTTATCTGTATTACATGAAAAGATGATTTATTTACTGGTGGCAAAGAATGAAAATATTAATCAACAATGAATCCAAAGTATTATTATCAAGCATTGTGTAACACTCTTAGAAACTTATACAAATATATGTACTTAAGAAAATATTTAATTTAAGAAAATAATTTTGAGACTTTGCGCAATGTAGCATATTAATAATTTTGTCAGATGGCAGATAAAATGACATTAGTTGGCTCACAACTAACACAAAAATATCAACTGCTTTACATCTTCATCAATTTTCACTAAATTCTGCTTATAATAGGCCAGAAAACTATGGGCTAAAATGTATTTATCACAATCATGCTCTGATTACATGATTTTGCATACAATTTAAATTACTTTGTGCAACAGAAATTATATGCTGCCATTTGATAATCCATTGAATACCATCCAGCAAACATTTCTGAAACTACAAGATATGAAATTCTGATTTTGATAGAAAGTTCCTTTTATTAAACACTGTGATAGCTATTGTAGATAACAATACATAGTATCCCTTCATCTTCTTACAGTAATAACAATATGGGTAGTTGTACTGTATAATCAAGCTTTGGTACCAGATACAAAAGTATGTTTCATGTTGAAATACTAAGCAGGTTTACCAAAGTAAGTGGCAGAATCAGAAAATACAGGCAAGGCAAACATGGGGCAGAGCTTGTGTTAAATAATGTAAATAATCATGTAAATAATGCTTTTGTTCATTTTTTGAGGCAGAGTCTCACTATGTCACCCTTGGTAGAGTGCTATGGCGTCACAGCTCACAGCAACCTCAAACTCTTTGGTCTTAAGCGATTCTCTTGCCTCAGCCTTCCAAGTAGCTAGGACTACAGGCACCTGCCACAATGTCTGGCTATTTTTTGGTTGTAGTTGTCATTGTTGTTTGGCTGGCCTGGGCTGGATTCGAACCCACCAGCTCCGATGTATGTGGCTGACTCCCTAGCCTCCTTGAGATCCCTACAGGGGCCGAGCCATAAATAATGTGTTATGAAGTATAACAAATAAAGTCATTGACTGGGTTGACTGACAGAATCTCCGTCCTGGAAGCTGGAAGTCTGAGATCCAAGGGTCAGCAGGGTTGCTGGCTTTTCAGACCTCTTTTCTAGGCTTTTGCCTGGCGTCTTCCCTCAGCGTCTTCAGATAGTCTCTCCTCTGCGTCCAACTCAACTTTGTGTAAGGTTGAATTAGGGCCCACCCATATTGTTTCATTTTGCATTAATTTCCTCTTTCAAAACTTTCTCTCCAAATGCCCTCACATTCTGAGGTCCTGGGGTTAGGAATTCAACAAATCACTTAGGGAGCATACAATTCAGCCTATAACAGTCATACTGTTCAGAAAACTTAAAAGGTTATTTCTCTAGAAATTTCTGAGATTTAAAGCACAAGAAGAACAAAACTGGCATGTGAATAATGAACATGTAAATTGTTAGTAAGCATTTTCAGAGATGAGGCTAGTGAAGTTAGGGACCCATTAATTTCACACCTAGGCATGAACATAGGCAAGATTTTTATCTTCTAGAACTAGGGTTTTCCAAATGCCTTGATTGCCTAGAATGGTCTACTTTATAACTATTTATACTGATTAGTATGGCCTTTCCTTGCTCTCAAAAATGTTCCTCTTTAAAAGATAAATTATAGGGTCAGCGTAAAAGGAACCTTTAAAAGAATTTAACATAAATCTGAGGAAAATGATCAAGGCTACTCTCCCCATAAATCAGAAAAGTTGCTGATTTCACAGCCATTTTTTATATATTCAATGAACATTACCTAAAAGTATACTATTAGCCAGGCACTTTGCTAAGTGCTAGCAGAGAAATAATGAAGGTAACAATAGGCTTCTTTTCTACTCTCATGGTTACCATTGAATCTTCACATGATAGGAGTATTTTGGGCTATTATCTTTTGCAGGATTGGAGCAGCTGAATGACTTGACCCAGGCCACACCCTTGAAGGATGGTCTCAGGTGTTGTGCCTGCAAAGGCCATGCAATTAACCTTTGTGCAGCTCCAAGTTACAAGGCAAGTTTAGACCAGTGAGAACCCAGAAGTCTTTCTACTAAATCGTACTCTTGTCCAGTGGTCATCTACAAAGAAATACTGAAAGCAATCTCCGTGATTTTTAGGGTAAACTACATGCAAGATACATTTTATTCTAATGCTCCAAAATCACCTTGTCTATAATGATATGAAAGCTATTACTGTATTGCATATCCACGTAAAAGATATTCAATTTGGTGGTTAGAGGTTCAACTCACTTCAAAGAAGGTAAACCAACTATTTAAATTACTTTCTTTTTCTGTCCTTCTGGATGGTAAAGGTATAAATCCAAAGAAGTTTTCCAGCCTCTGGTAAGGTGTAATTCAAATGACGGGTAGGATTTGTGTCATAAAAAGACTGAAACAAAAAACCCCCCAAAAAAACAAAATCAAAAAGGACTTAAACAAATCAATCATTATCAATAGTTTTTCTGTCATTATTAATCGTTCAAAACTATTTTAAACTACAGATAACTCTACAGTCAACTGTTTAATACATAGACAGACTGAATTTACTGAATATTCTTAATAAAGTACATCAGGTAATTTTTTTTTTTTTTTTTTTTTTTTCCTTACTGGGCAAACACTCTAGTTAAAGAGTAAAAAAATCCACTATTCAAACAAGGTAAATCACTGGACTTATACTTTGGTGTTCATAATGTTAATTCACAATTTGCCAAAGCATTTATCCTATTCCATTTGACAGCAGCATGACCTAATGAAAAATATTGCTCTTTCCTGTGGCTCCTGTAGCACTTTAATTGTACCACCATTATTTGTTTGAATTATGGGAGATGAGATTGTCATTTTGAATCCTTCACTCTTCCCGACTTCATTCACTTTGCTGTGTGACTTTACTCTTTCCCTCCCTAGTAGTGGACTCGTATTTCCCTGACTCACTGATGCTGGTTTATGCATGTGACTTGCTTTGGTCACTGCAATATAAGTAAAAATGAACATGTCAGTTCCAAATCTAGACTTTCAGCAACATTGCTCATTTATAGTTACCCTTTTCACATTGCCGCCATTTTTTAAAGTAGAATAACATGTCTTGGTGAATTCATCCATCCAAGGAGAGTCAAACACTCATGACACAGAATCCAAATGACAGAGAGTCCTGATCTGCATCTTGGTTCCAAGTTCAGCCACGTCCAGCTGCTTAATTAGCCAACTTGCAGCTTACTAGCACACACAAAAACTTGAATAAAAGATTCTTGAAAGCCACTAATTTTACAAAGTGGTTTGTGTCATGGGATTATGGTTGTAATAAATAGTTATCTATACACATTTAGGGAATGTCTTAGGAATTCCTGCATGTCAGAAACTAAGGTATAGGTCAATAAAATACTATGAAACCAGTGATAGATATTCTCATAAACTCCAATCTGAAGAGTGGTAGAGACAAATTGACGGATAAGTACATATGGCATGGACAAGTTTTGATCAAAGCATGGTGCTGTGGGAGTATATGAGGCCGGTGACTCATTTATACCTATGGATTTGGTGTAAACTCTCCATAGGAAGTCAAGTTATATAAACAGTGGAAGTAGCAAAACCTTTAGGAGGAAATGACATGTACTCCAGAGTTAACAGTGTAAGTGATCAGAGGACACTGAATACTCCATGAGCTGAAAGAAGATGAGAGTGGCTATGCTGAGTGTCTGAGGAAGAGTGGCAGGGTGGCTCATGCTGTACATGAGCTTTAGGGTGGCAAGCACTTTGTTAACTGCATTAAGGAGTTTAGACATGACTGAAGGAGTTAATGGTAGTGGTGGTGTGGGTAGTAGGGAATTCTAGTTGCATCTTTCAGTGTTTAGTTGTGTTTCCCAGGAGAAGATGGGTGTGTCTGAGACCTTAGTGTCTGACAAAGTGCTTTTGCTGGACCAAGTATTTAATGCATTCAATATGCTTAAATACTATTTAACACACTGAATGTATTATAGATATACATGTGCCAGTTTCAGATTCTGGGAGGCAAGTGGAGATATGAACAAAACAAGTGATTAGTCATGTTTAACACAAGTTTAGAAATACACACTGGATCAACTTATTGGATCATCCTGCCTGCCTTTCTCTGCCAATTCAGGACAGATTAAACTCCAAACTATCCATTTCCCAGTGCTTTGTCAAAGCTAATTTTTAGATAATCAAATGAAAAGATTTTAACTCTCTAGGGAAATTAATCCATGCTTTAATAGATTTTGCTGCTAGAAAATGTTTTATGATAGTCTAATCAAATTTTCTTTTCATGATTTTATCTATTTACTTTTAATTTTGGTTTAAAACCACCTGAACACTCTCTTTTCCTTTTAATTGGTCACACAATCACTTAATGTTAATATCAGTGTTGCTTTTTTCCCTTCACTTTCTAGACTCTTTTTTTTTTTTTTTCACACATATTGAGCTTGAATTTTTTTTTTTTTATTAGCTCACATATTTTAGGTCCATTTCACTCTATTTTTCATCTGGGCTTTTAGCATTTATATCCCCTTTTTATTATAATCTTCCTCAGAGGTGTTTGCATCATGTTCCTGATGAGGGTAATTAATGAGCTGTTTGTTCCCCTTTCACAGTCATGAATAAAGATGTTCAGTAAAATAAAGCTCTCAAGCTGGTCTTTACTGGGTCCTTTGGGAGACTTCCTCACAGCTATGCACTCTGCCATTATCATGAGTTATTCTTTCCCTTTCTTCCAGTTTTCAAAAAATGTTAACAGCAAAACATGCATATCTACTGAAAATTTTAAATGTATTCTTGTGAAATATTCAACAAAAGGAAATCAATTAAAATGTGCTTTCTATTTAGACATTACAGAGTCTTAGTACTCATGATTTCTTAATTCTTCAGAGTCCTTCCAAAAGAGACAATAACTTCAAGACTAATTGCACACTCAGCACAGCTGTCAAGACTTGGTCTTGGCAGCTTTTGCTAATAATGGAGAAAAGTTAGCAAAGATTTTACTTTCCCAAGTTCTTGGGATATTATGTTATGAGTTTAGGCAGATTTTTAGAAAGTGTTTTTGTGTATGTTTGGCTACTCTTGATTTGGAAGAAACATTTATTCTATTATAGAATGATAAACCCCTTCGCTATATCCTCAGGATAGCATCGTGAGCTGTTCATTACTTCCAAGAAACGTTTTTCAAAATTTATTTCCTTGTGTGGTCTTGTTAGAAAATGAGTGTATGTGAAAGGCTGAAGATGGGCTGGAGAGGAAAGGGGTACAGAGTGTGAGCAAGTATTTAACTAGTACACATCCTACTACTTATATGCAATAAAAACACCCTCCCAAGATGTTAGGAATGGAGAAATGCTTTAGTCTAAGTGGGGCAATTGTATCAAATAAAGTGGTTTCTATCAAAAAGAACATGCACTCCAGGTTTAACTAGTGAAGTTGACATTAATGGACAACCCATTGGGGGGTAGGTCTAGTGTTACCCCCAAATCTGAGATTAGGAAAATATAGAAGAGAGAGTTTGACTGATTTGTCAAAGGGCCACCTGTTGTTAGGCAGTTAGACATGAGCAGGGCAATGACAGATATGGTTAAGCCATTTTAGGTGGGTTTGGGTCAGGCTGACCTGAACTGTTATGGAAATGGGGTTAGTCAAAGATTTATAGGTGGGTTGCTTTGAGAGGGAGACTGATTAATGTTTTAAGGATTTTGTGATATGATCAAACAGTCATGCTGACCTAGACGGTTTTGGAAACAGAATTGATTAGGACCCTGAGGGATTTCCAAGAAGCAGCTAGTACTCCTCAAAGTTGTGTATAAAACCCCAAACTGCACTTACCATGGGGCCTGCAGTCACTAGGATGGGGCCTGGCTTGCTATACAAGCCATTAATAGTTAATAAACCTTCTTTTTCTTGGTAAAACTTTACTTGCTCTTTTCAGTTATTTCAGCAACTGCCTGGAGCTATCACCATGCTGCTCTAACACTATGAATAAATGCTGCAGTTTTATTCAAACTGAGGGTTGTGAAATAGCCAACCCAAATTTTAATCACTATATATGGTGCATTTAGATGAGGTAATCCATGCTAAGCATCATGCCTGGCACATAGTTAGAGCTTATTCTCCCTTGGCTATTATTACTAATCTGGATGAGTGGTATGACTTCTCATTTCTACCACAATCCAAAATTTTTGGAAATAGTAACTGCTGCCAAAATGCTGAGATCACTATAGATGTGCAGATCTTCTAGAAGATCACTACAGAAGTGCAGATATGAAAAAAAAAAAATCTACAGAAATAAGTTGATTTGATTTTAGTTAAATGAAAGGAAAAGTTTAAGAATGTTTATAGTTACTTTGTCATAATCTTGCTTAGCAATTAATTAGCTGTGTGACCTCTGTGACGTAATTCCTCCAGCTTCTGTTGCCTCATTGTAAAGTGAGGGGCTGTAACACATCATACAGTAAGAGGATCCAAGAGAAAGGGCCTGAGTTCACTGAAGCACTACAGAGATGTACATATTCTTATACTACCCGACTACTCTAAAGGGCCCATCTAGACATTCAGGGGTTGAATCATGATTGCAAAAAAAAACTATGTACATGTGTAACCTCTGGAACCCGTGAATGTTACCTCATTTGGAAAAAGGAGTTTTGCTGTTGTGATTAAGTTAAGGATTTTGGTATGAGACTATTCTAGATCATCTGCATAGGCCTTGTCTCTTATAAGAATGAAAACCATTCTCATAAGAGACAAATAGAAAAGACAAACACACACAGAGGAGATGGGGATGAAAGAGCATGAAGTACTTTCCAAGGCTAGAAAGGTCAACAACCACCAGAAACTGAAAGAAGCTTCCCTTCGAGCCCCCAGGGGGAGCGAGTCCTGGCTGATACCTTCATTTTAAACTCCTGGTCAGCAGAACTGTGAATTAATACATATCTGTTGTTTCAAGCCACCTATTTTGTGATAATTTGCTCTAGTAGCCTCGGGAAACCAATAAAAGGCCCCAAATGTTATGATTCCAATTCTCTCTCTTTTTTTTTTTTTTGGAGACTTATTATGTCGCCCTTGGTGAGTGCCATGGCATCACAGCTCACAGCCACCTCAAACTCTTGGGTTTAAGAGATTCTCTTGCCTCAGCCTCCCAAGTAGCTGGGACTACAGGCACCTGTCACAATGTCAAAGTTCAAGTGTCTAGTATTACCATTTATCGTCTTCCTCCCTAGGAAAAAAGGGTCTATCAATTATTCATTCTGTTTTCTATTTTTAGTGTCTGTACTGCATTTACACTGTTTTACCCATAAACGTGCTTAAATTTCCATCTCCTCAAATTAGCTTTCTCTTAAGCCTACGTCCTTTTTGGTTTCCCTTATAAAGTTAGTAAAACAAGTCAGCACTGCCCCCTCCTTTAACCAAATACATAGCCCATGGAATTTGTATCTCCATCTTTCTTGCCACAGTTTCACCACTGAAATTCATGTATTGAATGTTACCTCCAATCAAGTTTATTAGCATTTTATGTTAAGCTTCTATTTGTTCTCTGTATAGCATTTTATATTGCTGAATTCCTATTGCTGAACTTCTTAAAGCCTCCCACGACGTGGGAATGATGACAGGAAAAGGAGAGAATGTGTGAACCAGATGAAAAAGCCAGTGAGGAAACTTTCATGAGTTCTCTATGCAAATAATCATAATAATGGAAAAATAAAAAAATGAAAGAGAGAGAGAGAGGAGGAGGTTAGTTATTAATTATTTCCATTAAAGTGAAGGCTATTTGGGGGA
The DNA here is from genome assembly GCA_963574355.1 of Loris lydekkerianus. Lineage (NCBI taxonomy): Eukaryota > Metazoa > Chordata > Mammalia > Primates > Lorisidae > Loris > Loris lydekkerianus. Next base: position 37,490 of record CAUYPK010044690.1, read on the forward strand.
AAATTATTGCCCATGTGCAGTGTCCATTTTGATTACTACACTAAGCCAAGACTGAGTGTATGAGTTTTACACAGATTTAGACGTATTCAACATTCCTTATGGAAGCATAGATTTATAAATTAAAGGATAATGACCCCAAGTTCAATCTGGACTAGAGTCTTACGTCTTGAGAACTCAAATATAGATAGACTTTACAAGTTGATTGAAACATCCAATATTGAGCAAACAGGATAGCAGTGAGAGTGCAAAACCATTATTATATAGGGCATGCAATTTTTGAGGTATGTATCAAGGGGGATACAATGCTCTACTTTAATATTTCATGCAAAAAAGAAATTATAGACTTAGTTGTGATTCCAGAGGCTGTAAATAGGATCTATGGATGCAAGTTATTAAGAAGCAAATTTTAACTTAATGCAGGGATAGAACAGTTTGGATGGCCCCTAAATGGAAATTGCTTCTTTTTGAAGTAATGAGTTATATGCTGTGAAAAGTGTTCACAATAGACTAGTTAGGCAATTCTTGCATATATTGAGTATCACAGAACAGAATGGGTATATTCTGGGAGCTTGTCAGAAATGTGGAATTTCCAACAGGGAATATGGCAGATGACAAGGACTCTCTCCCCAGGCTTAAGGACCTGGCATTTCTCAAAAGCCAGCTGGAGCACCTGCAGCAAAAGCCAGTTGAAGTCAGCAGTGGCATGGGACAGGTTGGCTCCCTCTTGTCCTCTCCGCTCCTCCAGGGATTTCTGGCTGACTATGTGGCAGCCACACTAAGGGCATTAGCAGTGTTGGACTTTGCTGTGGGAACCTTTTCTGGCATCTACACAGCTCAGGCACATGCTGTGCCCAACGTGGAGAATACACTGAGAGACTATTTGTGGTCACTGCTCAAGGGACCTGACTAGCTCTGGATGCTATGGGGGAGGCAGAACAAGTAGCTGGGGATTGCAGATGGTGGTCTTTTGACCACTGATGTTCCATCGAGCCTCCCCAGCTATCACCAGTTTGCTATCTCCAACTTTCCTGCCACCTCTATTCTTGCTTCCTTTCCTACAGAGTGTGGACAGTGGCTTATCATCCTTCACCCTGTATTCCTTCTTCCTTCCTTAATTCCATGGGACAAGCCCCAAGACTGTGGTTTCAAAGGCCACCAGATCCTCCTCTTTAAGCCCTGATTGGAATCAGCTTCTGGGAGCTGGACCCAAACTTGATTTCCCTAAAGGTGTCACAATCCCCACTGCCCTTTGCTAAAACTACACAGGCCTCCTAGGGTCTGGTGTGGGTATGAGTGGAGAGGACAGGGGTTTACCGGGCCTGGGCCATCCCAGGTAGGCCTGCTGGACCCTGATGCTACTCCTGTCCACTGCCACGTATGGCGCCCATGCCTTTTTACTGGCACTATGCCATGTGGATGGCCAAGTGCCCTTCTACCCCTCTTAGGCTGTGCTGCTAACTGAGCTGCCCAAGCTACTGTTGTGCGCCTTCTCCCTCCTGGAGGGTTGGCACCCACCCTGCCCCCAGGCTGCTCCCTTCGCACTGTCAGCCCTGCTTTATGGCGCTAACAACAGCTTGGTAATCTACCTTCAGCATTCCATGGACCCCAGCAGCTTGTACTAGGTACTGAGCAATCTCAAGATTGGAATCACTACTTTGTTTCACTGCCTTTGTCTCCGACACCACCTTTCCACATACCAAGGGTTAGCACTGCTGCTGCTGAGGGCTGCAGGGGCCTACTATGCAAGGGCTGGCCTTCAAGACCCCCAGAAAACCATTCCTGGTCCCCTTCCAGCTGCTGTTGCCAGCCCCATGTCCCTGCATCTCAATCCACTGGGACTTCTGCTCCTCATCCTGTGCTGCCAGCCCCATGTTCCTACATCTCAATCCACTGGGACTTCTGCTCCTCATCCTGTGCTGCCTCATTTCAGTTTTGTCATCTGTGTACACAGAGCTGCTCATGAAGCAGCAAAAGCTGCCCCGGCACTTCATAACCTCTTCCTCTACACTTTTGGTGTGCTTCTGGATCTGGGTCTGCATGCTGGTGGTGGCCCTGGCCCGGGCCTCCTGGAGGGTTTCTCAGGATGGGCAGCCCTAGTGGTGCTGAGCCAGGCACTAAACGGACTGCTCCTGGCTGCTGTCATGAAGCACGGCAGCAGCATCCCGTGCCTCTTTGTTGTGTCCTGCTCTCTGGTGGTCAATGCCGTGCTCTCAGAAGCCCTGCTGCAGCTGCAGCTCACAGGCACTTTCTTCCCGACCATGCTGCTCATTGGCCTGGCTTTGCACCTCTACTATGGCAGCCGCTAGCCCCCAACCCTCTAGATTGAGTGCCACCATCAGAGCTCCCTCCTAGACCTCCCTTCCCATCCCATCCGCAGCCCTGTAACAAGTGCCTTGTGAAGAAAGCTGGGGAAGTTAGTCTCAGGAGCTGCATAGATGAAGACGGTATTCCTAGCAGATCGGAAGAGTGGGTTTGGTTATGGGAACTTTTAACCACCCCACCAAGTTCTTTTGATCAAAGGAATTAGGGTAGCATCAATATCTAGTCCTGATAAATAAACCTACCTCTAGGCAGAAGGGCCCCCTGCCTCATCCTGCATGAACACAGTGCTCAAAGTGGGGTGTGGGCAACACTTCACTTCCCTTACCTAGTTGCCCACCCCAGCAGACCCACCGCCCACAGGCCTGGTGCTGGGTGCTTCAGCCCAGCTGTGGTGCATGATTCCCTCATAAAGAATGCTTAACCCCTACTGCACCCACCACTGTCATGTAGGAAGGCCCCCCAAATTGCCATAAATTATACAACCATCATCCAAACCATTCTGCCAATCTCCTCAGTTCCAGCAATACTTGGAGACATGCCCTCTTCTCCCTCCACAGTGCTGCTCCCCATACCCAGCCTTTGTCCTGAAACTTCAGACATAGCTTGGGTTTGACTTATCTCAGGGAATGTTGGCCTTGAGCCCTGGCTTAACCCTGTACTCCTGACCTCTCTGCTCATCCCAAATGCCCTCTTAAAGCATACTGCCCATTCTTAGACTCCTGGGAGGAGGTGCCGTCCTTCCCACTCTGGGTCCTGCCTCTGACAAGCAGTCTCCCAGCTCCCAACAGCCTGAGGAAGTTCTACACAGAGTGACCTAGGACTGGGTGCAGGAAACTTCTGTAGCTCAATCAGTGTCTCTAACTGCATAAACAATAAGGTCTTAATAAAGTGTTCTAGAGGGTACAGTGGTTCCTACAACCACACACACACACACACAAAAAAAATGTAGAATTTCAGGGCCCATCCCAAATATTTGTTTTCACACTAAATTTTAACAACAGCCCCCAATAACTGCCAAGCTTATTAAAGCATTAATCCAGAGAACATTCCTCCATTGGGTACAATTGGACTACACAAGCTACAGTCTTTTCATTTTCTGCGGCTTTGGTCATATTCTCTTTCTGTTCTGTGACTTTTGTCATATAAATTGATTTTAAAAAGTATTTCATTCTTTCCTCAGTTTATCTTTTTAAAATTTTACATCCCAAATGAAAGTCCTATTAGAACCTATTTAACTTTGAATCTTCATGTTAAATTCAATTTTATAAGAGTGTTTGTATGTGGCATCACTCTTTAGATCATCTACATAGTAAGAACCTTGAAATGCTACTTTTAGAAAAAAAGTCATGCCTCATCAATGTCATAAATGAAATATTATTTAAACAATGCTTTGTAAACAATGACATCTGAAGATTCCTGTAGCATTCCCCTGTACCACATCTCTTTTTTAGGATTCAGTGTTGAGTCTCGGGGTATGCAGCAGCTTTTTTCTTTTCTAAGAATTCACTTTAACTGGTGAGTGAAATAGTGCTTTTGATGAGTACATGCAAAGAATGGTTGCTTTCTTGCTTTTGTCTTGCTTTTGCTTTAGTCCCTCCATTTCTAAGCAAACCTGCTTCTCATTTTTATTTCTTACCTTTGTTTAAGGTCCTGGACTTTTCTTCTGAGACAACTCAAACTTTGTTTTATTTTTAAATGTCTGCTAAAAGTAACAGAGAGTGATATGTTTATCAACAGGAAAAATTAGATTGATACACTGTGGTATCAGTTAGTAATTATTATTATTATTTTGCTTATAAAGCACATTCCTTGAGTTTGTCTTTCTTCAAATGGCTTTCCAGTTAGCATAAACATGATACAGCTCTTGTAAAAGAGAAATACCATAGAAATAAATAGGACTTTTACTTACAAATCTCTGCTGTGACTTGATAATGTTTTGGGTGTATGTACAACAACTGGGCCTTATAAAAAATTTCCATGGTCAACAACAGCACATAACAATTTACAATATCTGTCTTCCAAAGTGAGTATTATCACCATTAGGAAAAGCAGCTGATATTATGGCAAGCGGCAATAAGCAAGAAATAATGGTTTTCATAGGGACAAGTAAAGAGGGCTTATTATAAAGTTTCTCTTCTTTGAATTGAAGAAAAATTTGCTGTTTGTGATGAATAATATGCTTGGTAACCTACAGAAGGATGAAGCCTACTTAGTAAAATTGTCTTTTGTCTAATGGCATCTACATTATGGACAAAAACATTTAAAGTATGTGTTTGTACTTGCTTTGCAAATACATTAATAATACTTTGATAGTGAAGCCAAGTTTAAGAGCAATGCCAATTTACTTTGGTGTTTGTGTAACACCCTTAAACTTTACTAGCTGTTTTTCTTAATAGACCACTTACCCTTGTGCATCTCTCTCTTCTTGTTCCCACTGACACACCTCTGAAGTTTTATTTTTATTTTTCTCTTAACTAATTTCAGTCCCTTTTTTTTTTCAAAACTACGAAAAAGTCAATGTAAACCTTTCAGCCGCATGAAAGGGTACTTTTTCAACTTTTGAGGAAAACAGAAACATGTTTCAAAAATCTTGCTTCTTCAACTGGCATTCCTCTGGGTACTTAGGAATTTAAGGTATTTTCTCATTTGTTTACAAAGTATGTTTTCTCTGGAGTGAAACATCTGTTCTTAGGCAATGCTTTGGATTTGCAACAGGACCTTCTTCTTTTGCTGATTTACTTTTTCAGACTTATCTCCTTCCCATCCTCCTTCCTCAGGTCACCTGCACTCCAGCTTCTTGGGGTTGCTGAATTGCTACTCACCTGCAGGCCTACTTAACCCCAGTCTTCTTCTTTTTGCCAATTTCCTTTTCATGAGGATCCCTTTCCTTTCATGTCACTTACCCACAGCCTCTTCACCTTTCAAGACCTGTGTCCAATGTATGTGATATCCCTATTTTGGTAGTAATTAAGATAGAAATTATTTTCTGCTCTGGAGACTTATGCCTTCTTTTGCTAGTAAGCCCTCAAAACATGAAGATTCAGTGCATGCTTTTCATTCTTCTACTGGTGTGGGTCTTCTCATTTATTTTTTCATCCATGGCTTTATTATAGAGTCATGATGATATCCATTATTATATGATATAAGAGCTAGGAACTTTGTGGACGTCACTTTTAGAAAGGAAAACGAGCTTTCGCACAAGCAATCTTTGTTTCATGCAATGAATGTTATGGTAGAAGAGATATGCAAAGCCTGCCTGGTAGCTCTGGCAGAGGAAACAAATGATATAGAAACACACTTACCTGGTGTTGATGGGACATATCACATTATTATTTAAAGACTAATAAACCATGAAAATCCAAAACATGTGAATTTGACCTATTAGTAATTTTATCTGTTAAAAGCAGATAAATTTTTATCTGTTTTCTGGAGAGAGAAAAGAGAAGATCTAAGCCACATCATGATACAACATGAGAAAAGCAAATAAAGGCCAGGTATCATACCCTTATTCATTTGTGCTGTTTTATTTGTGATCTGATTCCCTCAGGGTTCTAGAAACACCAGCCATGGGGTCATGATCAAGGTAAGAGTGGTTTTGATTTGGTTTATTGATTCCAAAAGATGACAGGAAGACAGGTATGCTTCAATCCACAAAAAATTTGAAAAAAGCCAAGGTGAACATAGACGTAAGCCTCTGTCATGCTAGGAATTATCAATGATGACCCCCAAATCATTAATTGTGAAAATGTGTGCGGTGCTAATAATATCATTTTACTTCATCAATAGTTATCACAATATTTTGGCACATTTGTAATTTTTTTCCAACTAATGGGGCTATAATCATAATAATCTTACCCTTTATTGAGTTCTACGTATCTCATTCCTTTATTTCTTTCAATTTTATATTAACTCTGAAAAGTAGGCATTGCTACCCCCATTTGTAGCTAAGAAATAAAAACTTTAAAAGATTATATACAACTTGCCCTGGTCTACACGGTTTGAGAGTGACAGAGACAGATTGGGACCCAGGGATGTCTCCTTTCCTATAAACAAACTTGGCACTCTCCTTTATGTCACAGTGACTCTCGTTGCAAAACATATCACTTAATGTTGATGAGACACAGGAGCTATTCATGTCGGAATACTGGATCTCTTTCTGCCTGTATTATAGTTCAAGTGCAGTTTACACAGTTAATGTGAAATTAGCACTATGGGAAAAATTTACAGGACATTTTTAGAAACAAATTCCTTTCCAAGTTTTTCAAAATTTCTTACTCAAAATAGTACTTTTTTTTTCCTGATCAAGTTCCTAAGGCTTGTCTGTAGACAAGGCATTCCTGTTGTCTGGTTATACAAGTGCATAATAAAGAGTGTGGTTAGGATCTAGGACACCTTTCGTCTTGTCTTCCTTCAGCTCCAGTATAGTCAGGTTCTTTATAAGCTCAAACCAGATTTATTCACTTTTGCCTATTGAGTAACTGGATTCCGAGTAACATGAGGTGGAGTTCATACTATGACTATCATATTTACTTTTAATAATTTAAGCAGATGTTCTTCACATTAGTTTATGGTACATATGCCCAATTCACTTATTTTATTTCTAAGTGAAGTATTCTTATTAGTGTATGCTTGCCAAAATGTGAACTCTGCACTTAAAATGAAAAAGGGACTGAATTGATTGCCATCTCCATCACTGCAAGGCATCGAGACGGATAGTGGGAACCACCTTTGAATTACCGAAACCAGGAAAATCAGAGGATTTGTATGAATGAAACACGACAAAATAGGCAATAGATTGTTTACTCAAGTACATGAGGTAAGAGTTAGGAAACTCACAGCAACCAAGGAAATCTGGGAGGAAAACAGGTAAGTCAGTGAAGGTTTCCTTTAGCCAAAGAGGCCCATCAGTAGGATTTATTTTTTTCCTCTTTTGTGTATTTTTTGATGTGTATTCATTATTTTCATTTTTATTTATTTATTTATTTTCATATTATTATGAGGCTACAAATTTTTAGGTTACATTGTTCTCACTTCCGAGGTAAGTTCAAGTTGTAGAAGAGACCTTCACCCAGGGGTGTGCTGCCCCCCTCACATTGTGAGATTCCTGCCAACTGCCCTCCTCCCTCCTGCCGAGCTCCATCCCAGTTGCCCCTACTCCTCACCACTCCCCTTTGCTAGATTATTTTTGTGTTTTATCATTCATACAGGCATACTCAATACCAATGTAAAATCAATATATAAATATCAGTAGGATTTAAATCAGAAACAAGGTTAAAGTCCAGCTGGGGATTTTCTATACATTTCCTATTAAACATATAAGTCTCACGGTGAGAGAGATAAAAAATAAAAATAGATAAAGAAAAGAATTGGTTATTCCTGGAAGTTCATATAAACAAAACAAAATCACATTCTAGCTTCACAGGTCCCAAACCTAAATCTTTCTTTTCAGCTCGGTGTAAAATGGCAATTTTTTTTTTTTTTTTAAGTTGTAAGGGATGTTTGGCTTATACTCAATTTATATCACAATAACCAGAACTTTCTCTTCTTGCAGAAAATGTAAATGAAAAGCTGAATTATAACAACAGATTTGCTGTGCACTGGCAAATAAGACAGAAAAGGACCTGATCTCATTTCTTCTAGTAGGTTGAAACTGACAAAAGGTAAGTATATCATCAAGATCCAAGATTAGTTTAGATTGTGATGAAGACTATAAAGGAAATCGTTTGTGGTAATGCGATAGAGAGTTAGTTGGGAAAGAGGATTTGCTGTTTTAACTATTTTTCCTAAAATGACATTCTCTGAGGAAATGTCATTTTACCTAACACCTGAAAGATGAAGCTGGTCAAGCCATACATATCATAAGGCCAGGGGAGAATGCCACAGCAGAGTAAAAAGTAAACCCCAATACACAGGCGTCACCCTTATGTTGTAACTTTCAGACTGGTAAGGGAACATCTCTGGCACTACTAATGGTAAGTAGAAAAAATTAAATCATTTTCTCTTCCAGATAACCACCAACACCATCAGCATCCCTATCCCCCAATTCCACCTCCAATACCAATCATAGCATTAATGAAATATTAATTTTGCTTTCTACCAAAAGAAATTCACTGCCTAGAGTATCCGTAGCATAGATGTTTCAGGAGGCAAAAGCTACTCCTAGAGTTCCACAGTTTCTAAAACACAGAGGTAATCATTGTCTCAAGACCATAAGGTCAGCAGACAAGGATTTATGATAGAGATAATCAACTGTTATCTTGTTTGTGACTTACATACACACCAAATCTAAAGAGACGAATGTGTATGGCTTTCAAATCAGAGTTTTAATCTGATTTCCTATAAAGGTGTTGGTCTAAATAGGGCTAAAATTACTTAAAAGTAAACCTCTGAATGTCATTTTTAAATGGCATAAAATATGCATAACCCATAGACAAAAAATTATTGAATAGACAGAACAACGAAATATTTAAGATCCTATTGGATTTTTAAAATAAAATGATTTTCAATTTGAGGAATATGAAGAGAGCTGATATGAAGAAAAATGAAAGGTTTTCAATTTGAGGAAAATGAAGAGAGCCAGGAACTTTCATGCATGACGTGACTTGTGACTGTTCACAGACACGTGCACTAAGTCTGGTATGTGAGGCTTTCTTGGAGAAAGGAATGATGAAATATCTCAAACAGAGTATAAATGAAATATGAACATTTGATAGGGGAGATGAAAATCTTGGAATCTATTATTGATGCTTTTATGATAATCTAACAGAAAATTGATGCCAGCAAGAAGATGCTTCTTCACTGGGATTGCAGAACAGTTTTTCTCTTTAGAATCTTTTTCCTCCTCTAGAAAATATGCCCATGTAACATATCTAACTTAGGACTTAAAGAATGATGGAAGCTGCTTATCTCTGCATGTTTTCAGTCTAACATGAAACCTGATTTGTAACATAGCACATCATGACAACATCTGAAACAGCAAATATTGAAGAATAGCATAAATTGTCTAAAATACTAAGTACATAGTATTCTAGGATATTAATGGCCAACAATTAATTATAAAATCATATTAAAGTGAAAAACTATGTTATGGAGAGCCTTTTGATGTTCTAAAGATCTACAGAAGCCATGTTTCATTGAATTGTTAAACCAAAACATCTCATTGGGTTTTAGATAAGCAGATCTTATGCCTATGTTATGGCATTTTGCTCATGTGATTAAATAGCAGGTGTATTTTTGTGGAAATAACTTAAAATTTAGAGTCAATAGAATTTGGTTTATAATCATAGCTTGATTGACTTGACTACTTCTTGAAATTCTTTTGTAAAAATGAGAAAGTTGCATCAGATGACTGGTAGGCCCCTTTGGAGTTTTAAAGCCTGTGATTCTGAAACTGATGATGATAAACAAAAATTCAAGGAATTTGGCTGGGTGTGGTTGGATAACACTAGATTTTGTCATCTTCTTGCTTTGTATCTGAGTGTTTCATTTGCATTAGACTCTTTAAGAGGGAAAATAAACTATTTTTGAACATAAAAAATACTCTTAAGATAATAGTATATTGAAAAATAAGCTTAAGCACTTTGAAATTATGAGGAGAAAGCTATTTAACAAAAATAAAATCTAGCACATCTAAAGAAAAAAGAAATGATCCAAACCAGATCACTGAAACATTCTGGAAAGTATTATTGAATATAGGAACATAGAGGTAAAAAGAAAAATAGCTCACTTCTGAACTGTAGTAAAATATTCCAGGCAAAGGTACTGTAATTTTAGCCCACTGAGACAGCACCTCACAAACCTGCCAGATATTGTAACCAATAACCTCCATGATTCAGAGTCCTAGGAAGGCAACTCTAAGCTATATGAACAGATGATAGAGAGTTCTGAATTTTGAGGATTCTTAATTGCAAAATTCTCCTTTATCCTCCTAGTTTTCTCCCCAGCATGCGATTACAGCAGCTGACCTCCACTGAGAAGCTCAAGAGATCCCATGTGCCAAGAATTGCTTAGGCTGGTTACATGAATTCATCTCTTCAGTTCTGCAGACAAGCATATGAGACTTTCACTGCTTTTATCAATTTTTTCAGATGAAGAACTGAAGTCATAGAGCCAGGAAATGGTGCAGACAGGATCTGGACTGAGCCAGGCTTATTCCAGAGCCTTTACTCTGTCTATGGTTCCTTGTTTTTGTATTTTTATTTTATGATTATCCTGTGTTAGTAAACAGAACCAGAGTTTGTAAGCTTTGAATGATTTTTGCAAAGCAGGGCTTTGTTAGGGTGTATTTGGGGTGGACTTCTCAGAGAAATCACTCTTCCCTGGGGTTTTCTATTTGGGCTCCAGAATAGGGAAGTAGAGCCTTTTTTCTAATGAGTAGATCAGAAGGATCCCTGTCTGTGTCCATATTCTCCATTCCTAATTATGATGGAAAATCCAGTTAATTTTTCAGTTGTTAACACTTGGAAAGAGAATATTGTCTCACCCAATATGTTAATATTCCCAGAAGTTCTGGCATCACTGAACAAGCAGTTCCGTTAAAATGTGCTGCTCTTTCTTATATGTCATTCGGCATTATCTTGAAATATTTCTCACATTTAGATGCGCTTGGCCAATTCACTCCAACCTTTTCTGATTCATTACTCAGCAAGATGCAATTTTAACTCACACTCATAGGTAGCAAAATGAACATTTTTAGCCCTGCATCATATGAAATGTGTGACTTTTACTCATTTAAACTTTCATAAATGATAACTGTTTTGATGATTATTATTGCATTGCACAAAATAATAACTATCATTCTTCTCTTTCTCAATGTTTAATTCCATTCATAAATAAATTTCAGAATGTTAAGTATGGAGGTATTCAGTAAAATTCACTTGGCTCAAACTCTCATTTTCAAAGATATCAGACCATGCAAATTATTTACTCAGGTAAAATAATAATAATTTTTCTTATAACTGAAATAGCAGCAATATTATAAGCAAACAAACTTGGCACTCTCCTTTATGTCACACTGACTCACACCAAAACATATCACTTAATGTTGAGACATACACGTTAAATATATATAATATAGCTCCTATGTCTCATCAAAGCAGCAATATTACAACAAACAATATTTATATGGCACCTTTTTTTTGAGACAGTCTCACTTTTTTGCTCTTTGTAGAGTGATATGGTGTCTTAGCCCACAGCAGTCTCAAACTCTGGTTGAAGTGACCCTCTTGCCTCAGCCTCCCAAGTAGCTGGGACTACAGGCACTCACCACAACTCCCAGCTATTTTTTAGCAACGAGTCTCTGGCTCTGGCTCAGGCGGGTCTGAAACCTCTGAGCTTAGGCAATTCACCTGCCTCAACCTCCTAAATCAGGCGTACTCAAGCTTTTTAAACAGGGGGCTAATTCACTGTCCCTCAGGCTAAAGGAGGGCCGGACTATAGTTAAAAAAAAAAAAAATCTATGAAAAAATTCCTATGCACACTGCATATATCTTATTTTGAAGTAAAAAACAAAATGGGAACAAATACAATTCACACAGCCATAGTTTGAGGACCCCTGTCCTAAGTGCTGGTATTACAGGCATGAGCCACTGCACCAGGCCTTGTTTGATATTTTTAACCTGACAACACTTTTACAGGCATTATTTTGTAGAATTTCCTATAAATTTTGTGAGTGGTGGAAGAGATATAATCATTATTAAAATGTACTAGTGGGAAAAGGCAAGGTTATGGAAGTGAGGCGACTTTCCTTGGGCTCGTCGGAGTTATAAATAAAACATTAAAACCATTACAAAACTAAAACAATAAAAGAATTCAGAATTTCCATTCCTTTCATCTTACACTAATACCATGTTTTTATTTTTTAAATGATGAGAACATTTTCTGTATTCTAAAAGTGATGAAAAACCTATCCCTAAAAGGGATAAAGGACATTCACACCATCTGTACCCAGCGGAACATACCCTTTCACAACTGTTTTTTTAATTCATCTGTTAAGAGATATATTGCTCTTATAGCAACATTGCAACAAACATTCACATTGAAAAATATATGGAGAGAGAGACAGAAAATTTTAATTCAGGCAATTTTATGAGGATATCAAATAATATGTTCTTATACTTTTTATTTATGTGTATCTAATTATTGTTGGAATTTAGCACACTCTCAGCTAAATAGACATACGTACATTAGAATTTACTCTAGGAATTGCCTGTACATAACCTTTACCTTTACCTCTCTATTTTGCTAGGTAACTTTTCTTTCTTTCTTTTTTTTTTTTTTTGCAGTTTTTGGCAAGGGCTGGGTTTGAACCCGCCACCTCCGGCATATGGGGCTGGCACCCTACTCTTTTGAGCCATAGGCATCGCCCAGTAACTTTTTATTTTATTGCTTCATAGGAGTTCTTTATGTATCTTAGATAAGAATTCTTACAATTTACGTTATTTTCCCCCCAGTGTTTGGCTTTTATTTTCATCTGCATATCTATTTATATATGTATTTTTAAATTTCTGATTAATATGAGGGTACAAATGATTAAGTTACAATGTTCACACTTTCGTTATGTAAAGCCCCTGTTCAGTTGTGTCCCGCACCTAGATGCTGTGCTATATATTCTTAAATTTTGCCCATTAGGTAGGAGCACACCAATCCCCCTCCCTACCTTTTTCTCTTCACCCCACCCTTTCTCCAAACCTGAATTGAATTGAATTTCTCTCTTCTGTGAGCATGTATTAGTTTATCTTAACTGGCTTTACTAACAAGAATGTGTTTCAGGTTAATACCAGAGAAGTCAAGTCTCCATATTTTTTATGGCTGACTGGTATTCTATGGTATACGTATACCACAGTTTATTAATCCATTCTTGGGTTGATTCCACATTTGGAAATTATAAATTGAGCTGTGTTAAACAATCTAGACTTCCACTCTCTGACTATTGAAGTATATACACTTTATATATAAGTATATATATTATATATAATATATATATTAAAAATAATATATACTTTATATATAAGTATATATAAATATAAATATATATTAAAAAATAATATATACTTTATATATAAGTATATATAAATATATATATATATATATATAGTTTTAGGCTGGGGCTGGAGTTGAACCCACCACCTCTGGTATATGTGGCCGGTGCCCTACTTCTTTGAGCCACAGGCACTGCCCTGAAGCATAATTTTTGTACAAATTTTTACATATAAATTTTTAAAAACTGAACACAACTGTGACTAGAAACAAGACAAAGATACACTATTTCAAAGGATTACTTAACTTCCATTCTTGAATTATTAATTATTTGGGAACATAATTTAAAGTTGGTACATTTTCAAAACTTTGAAATGTCTTTCAATTATTTTGTTTTTATTGTGACCATTGAGAACTTTGCAAGCCAAAGTTACTAATTCATATCTGTAAAACATCTAACCTTTCCCTTAAAAAAAAAAAAAAATCTGTTTTTATTTGGTTTCTGTAGTTTTGGTACTATGTGCTATAAATATATGCCTACTTTTATACCAATAGAAATGCTTTATGCTTACTGATTTAGCTTGTGGCTTTTCATCAGTCTTGGAAAATGCTAGTATTTGTAACTATTAATGTTTTCTCTAGTCTCTCTGTCTTATCCTTGCAGAAATCCAGTTAGATCTTGTGTTTTTTTTTTTCATTCTTCTCACCAAGACTCTTGGACTCTGCTCCATATTTTCCATCTCTTGGTATCTCTGTGCTTCATTCAGGCTACAGGCCCTAATATACCAGCTTGTTGATTTGATATCTTCAGATGTTCTTCATTTGTTCATTTTTTTATTCTGTTCATTTAATTTTATAATAACAATAGTCACATATTTCATTTATAGAACATTCTGTCTGTATTTTTTTTGTTTCAGTTCTGTGCTTATATTCTCAATTGACTTTTGTTATTTCAAAAATATATATTCTGTTTTCATAATCTGAATCTGAGTTAATATTGGTCGAATTGTATTGTTTATACATTTAACATTGTATATGTTGTTATACATGTTAACAATCTTACTCCTGGGCACATACTACTTGTTTGGAAATGATAGATTGCCAGTTATATTTTTGTCACTGTGAATTATATGAGGGCCGTTTTGACAATTCTTTCCAGTAGGAATGTCTATCAGTTTCTTCCACTTTAGAGCACTTTTAAGTTAATTTGTTGCCCAAAGGTATTCAAGACAATGTTTTTTTTTTTTGTTGTTGTTGTTGTTTGTTTGTTTTTTTACTTAACCAATTCTCTATTTTTATTCCATTTTTTTGCTATTACAAATAGCATTTTGGTAATCATCCTGATACATACATTTCATTTATGTTTCTGAAAATTATTTTCATAAGATAAAGTCCTAGAAGTGACATTGATTGGTCAAAGGGTAGCCACATTTTTTAATAATTTTTAATTAAATCATAACTGTATACATTTGTGGGTACAATATGATGAAAGGGGAGGGTAATTAGTGGGAGGTGAGAGGGCATTTGGTGGGATCTCACCTAAAGTGCACGACGCAAGACAGTATTTTAAAATTACTTTAAAATTCAATTCCCAACTTCTCTGAAGATAGGCCCTGCTTACCAATTATGGTGGTAGACATCTTTATATTACCTGAAATTGAGGCTGCAATATACAGTTTTTTTGTCATTTTTTCTTTTTTCACATAAGCATTTTTTCTAATTTATGAATTTACTAATTATGTAGCCTTCCAGAAGTTCATCAGTTGCTACCTGACCTAACAGAAGCTGACATCTTAATCTCTGATTCACCATGCAACCACTGCAACTCAAATATTATCTTATTTAATCTTAACAATTTTTAGTCTTCCTTGGTAGGTGAAGAACTGTGTATCTCAGAGATGAAGTATTACTCAGTCATTAGAAGAATGAAGTAATGTTTTTTGCAGTGACTTGGATGGAACCAGAGAAATTAGTCCTAACTGAAGTATCTCAGGAATGGAAAAACAAACACCACATATTCTTGCTAGTAAGTGGTAGCTTAGCAATGGTTATAAATGGTTATGTAGTGGTGTGAAGGATTTTGGAAACTAAGAAGGGGGGAAGAGTGAGCAGGTAATCAGGAGTAAAAACTTACCTGTTGGGTACAATGTACACTACTCTGGTAATAAAAGCCCTGACTTCAGCAGTCTATGATTCATCTATGTAAAAACAAAACAAAACAAAACAAACAAACAAAAAACAACTTGCACTCCTTTAATATTTTGAATTTAAATAAAAAGGTCATTTGATTGTGTTTCCAAATATAAAAATTCATAGAGCTGAGATTAAATTTTTTTTTCCAAAATGCTTATGCTATCATACTGAGTTGTTATATACATGTATACCAACATATGTATACTTAGGTATATGTACACATATTTAATGATGTGCACACTATATAACAAAAATTGTCAAACATGAAGTAACACTGAATTTTAGTGTGAATGCACTCAAACAGCCACCATCTTCCTTTGGTGACATTTTACAATAATTGTGTTTTCATATACCATTTCATATACATGTTCCTCTACACCTTTATACTCTAATTTATCTTCAATGCATTTCAGTGTATATTACAGACATTACAATATCTCTTTCTAAATGCTTCTGCATGCCACTTTGGTTTGTTGTTTTTCTTTTTGATATAAAATATACACAAAATGAATATATACCTTGGATACATTTGCTTAGCTTTGATAAATGAATAAAATAGGCACACTTTATGAATTTATGTTATCCTGAGCACAAAAATGATATTCTCTATCAATTCAATAATAGTACATAGTCTTTCAAAGCAAGAATTCACATATATTTTAAAAAATTTTATTTCTTGTACACTGTTTCCAAAAGTATTTGAGGTTATTTACAACCTTTATATACATGAAATACAGTGTGATGTCATTGTAATTGATTGAAAACTATATCAGTTAGTTTTATCAGTTTCTATTTAGTAGAGCCAGGAAAAAGACTAACCTGCACATCACACGGTTTTTGCACCTAAATAATTATAAATGTTATTACAAAGGATTGATAGAAGGGTAATGGAAGCCATGGCGATGACCTGTTGCTAAAGAATACAGTTTCCTCATCCAACAAACAAACAAATAAACCAAACACTACCCTTCTGGGCTCTTTTAAAAATCTGTTTGCTAGCGAAAGTGCATCTAAGTATGCTAGTTGTAGAAATCCTGTTTTCATTCTGCAAAGCAGAAAATGACATTTCAAAATGAAGCAATTTACATATATCATAGAAAGAGTTTAAGAATTTCCATGAAAGAGGACTTATGCAACAGTCTCATTCAACAACATCCTTGGAGAACCTTCGGATAAGTACCTTGGCTATGAACAGGCTTGCTCAGTGTTTTGGTAATCCCAGCACTAACATCTGAGAGTCATAATGCTTTTATATTTTCGTACCATTTCTCACGCTCTATACTGGGAAAACTTAGTCTTAGTTTTGGCTGTCCAAGTAAGACTTGGAAATTGTGCTCTGCCTTTGGAATACATCCTTTAGAGCAAATAGTCTCTCAAATCACTAATTTTAAATAAAGAACTAAGATGCTTGTTAGATATAGCTTTGTAATTTTTCTCAGTGTAGATCATTGAAAACCTGAAGGATCAGAGCTATACTCCGGGAGTTTATCAATAACCTGTAGAGGATTGGATTTCATTAATAAACATAGTTCAATACAGGTAAGTCTTTGTTTTAACTGCAGCCACAACAAGTTACCACAAACATATCAGCTTAAAACAATAAAAATTTATTTACACAGATTCTGTAGTTTCCTGGGTAAGCTCAACTGTGTTCTTGGTTTAAATTCTCTCCTCATTCCCACCAGCAGTGCAGAAGTGTTCCACAAAGAGAATCGATCTTAAGTGTTCTCACCTCAAAAAAGCAAGTATGTGAGATGATGTGCATATGACTTAGTTCCATCTAGCCATTCCACAATATGCACATATTTCCAAAC
>CAUYPK010044692.1:0-13452 GCA_963574355.1 Loris lydekkerianus
GCGCTCAGAGATCTCTCCTCAGAGGTTCCTCCTCAGAAGCAGCATAACAAAATCCAAACTTGGCAAAGAGCCACAGTATACAAAATAATGATAAGAGGCAAAGAGCCGCATTCATTTTGGCCGGGAGCCGCATGCGGCTCGAGAGCCGCGTGTTCGCCACCCCTGGTATAGGCTGACAATCCCCTGAGGGCCATGTGTGCCTTAGGCTCAATAAATTGGTCCTCTGGGTCAGCCCTGCCCTGGGAACTTCCCAGCTCTGCGAGTGCATTTTCTAGTCCCTGTGCTCTACCCAGGCCGGTACCGCCTCAGGCAAACCCTTTACTCATGGGGCCTGTGTTTCTCTCCCAGATCTGTTCCGCGGTGGTTGCCACCTGAGAAGATGCTCTGCCTCCTCTGGTTGCCCAGGGAGACAGTAGGTGCGGGTTCGGAATATCCAGGAGTGAGCCCTATTGTTGCCAAAAATGGCTACTGCTCTGTGCCTCGGGGCACCACCGCTCCGGTGTGGTTCCCTCTCAGCCGACCGTCCTCTCCTCACTCCTGTGCTGCAGAATCAGCACCGATCAGCTGCAGTCTAGGCCCTGTCTACACCCCTCGAGGAATCACCCAAGAATCTGGACTCCTGGGGGACAGGCCTGCAGACCTAAGAGTGAGAGTGGAGGGGAATGCTGGGAACTCAGAATTGCAGGTAGAGAATGTATGCAGTTTTATACAGTTTTATGCCTGGCAGGAGAATGCTGTGGCACCCTAGTAGGGCTGTTGGGTACAGTTTTACAGGGTCTCTCCCGTGGAGTGTAGTGGGAGGATCTTTGAACTCTGCTCATCTGTTTGTGGGGCACTCCAAGCCATTCTCATGGGGGAGGGGACTCCCATCCGCTTGTGATGGATTTTGTACCTTTTGTTTGTATCCTTGGGGTTGCAGCTCGCCTCAGTGGGATTGCTGTGCATTCTTCAACCTTCTTTCTTGGTGCAGCTCTAATCTACCAGGTTACTTGCTAAATTTCTGCCCTTTAACTCTCCTTCTGAATGAGAGCCTCTGTGGAAAGCTGGTTTTAGTCAGCCATCTTGTCTCCTGATCACACTTCACTTTTCTTTGTTCTTATTATGTAGAACAACTTATGGGCCTGTGTTAATATTATAAATCTTCTATAGAATATTTTGACAGGTGAAAAAAATCGAAATAGCCTATGGAATGAACAGGATGCATTCAGAAGGGAAAGACAGCCAGGGAATAGCTGTGTCCAGAGGGGCCATTTACCTTCCTCTCCTTCTGTTTCCACTTTGTGGTGTTTCTGGGAGGCAGACCTGGGGAGGGGAGGCTGGGGTCTCCCTGGGTGTCAGACACACATTGCTGGGTTGACAGTATTCATTGCCTCTAGACAACACCAAGAAGGGAACAAACATCCTTTTAAAATTTTTCTTGGAGAGACTTAAGGCAGGTTGAGAAATCCCTTCCATTCAGATGAAAATAGAAGTCCTTTACACTTGGTATGAGCAAAAATGCAAAGGTAATTTTTTTTTTTTTTTTAAAATGAGCACTCTAAATGCATTAACATACACAGTTAGGATTTGCTAAAAAAATTAAGAGGAAAAAAATATAGTTTGATTTTGAAAGTAACCAGACTACTTTTGTTTGAATTTTTTGGAGTTTCACCTCCTGGTGCTGCTGCATGTTGATGTGGTGTTTACAGGCTCTGCCGGGGTCAATCTTGCTGCCTAGTGTGGAGCACAGGCCTCAGCTTCAGACATGTGATCTTTGTGTCAGGCTGTGGTGGCTTCTTGGGGAGCAGCTGAGACTCTTGGTGCTTGGCCATCTGCAGGCTGACACACTCTGTCCTGCCCTGCTGAGGCTGGACACAGGGCTCTTTCTTTTACCTTTAAAATAATGGCCTTTCTCTCCTCTAATCACAGAGCGATCACTTTACTAGAAAAAGTGTATAAAATAATTGCTCTGAAAGAACAAAATAAAACAACTGAGCCAGGCTCTTTCCTCATACTTTGCAAGTCTGGGATTTGTGGGTGAGTGTTCTATCCAGGGTTGGGACCCTGGAGGTTCCGGACACCTTTGGCTCTTGGGAACACATGCCTGGAGATGAATGGTCACCTGTGGAGAGCTCCTGCATAGCCAGGCCCCCATGTGCCCACTTGGCCAGAACCCTGCCTGCCCCCAGATGCTGCCTTGATAGTGAGTGCAGAGACAGAAATTACACCCAGAGGGGCATCCAGGGCACCTGCTGCAAGACTCTAGACAGACATGGGGCAGCTGGACCAACCTGGTAGTTCACCTGTCATGTTATCCAGATCACAAGGTTCTGCTACCCAGATGTTCACATCCTGAGGACACCTCACTGTCCTGCCCTCAGGTCCCTCTGGACTTGTGTTCACTGTTCTCAGCCTACAGGGTGACACTGAGGAGATAGCAGGACCTGCTTGGGTTGAGGTGGCACCAGCAGCTTGGGGAAGTCCCTATTCAGGTCTTGTCAGGTGCACACGAGCTGTGGCTCTCCCAAAACCTCAGCAACCTACCTGTCGCAGCAGCTGTCCCAGGGTTTGTCCTGCATCCCTGGGCCCCACAGAGTGCAGGATGGTGACTGGCTAGCCGGTGACTGCCCAGTTAGGATGTTCAGCCTGGAGTAGCCTTTCTGAGACAGCTGGGCCTACACAGGTGTCCCTGGGGTGCTGCTCATTTCAGGAGGCCCCTGGCCAGGCCACTGCCCCCTGGGGGTCTGGGCTTCTCTGTCCTGCAGTTTCGCTCTCCAGGGGCTCTGGTGCTGGTTCTGCCATTGGGTCACACCTGCTGCACCACAGGTGTCCTCGGAGGGCATGTGGGACAAGGATGCAGAGCAGACCCCTTCCAACCCAGGGTCAGAGCTCCCGGCCCCATTCCCCATCTTTACACCGAGTAAAGTGAAATTTCCAAATACCGACATCACTTACGACTTGAGGATCTGGTCTGGTGAGCTCTGTCCAGCTCCCAGGGCAGAGGAGGTGCTGACCTCTGTCTTCCTCCAGACAATGCATGGACCTCCAGGCAGTGGGGAGAGGGATAACAAGGGAACACCAAGGCTGTGAGGCTGCTCACCAGTAAATGGGGCTGAGAACTTTTGGAAGCCCCTGAATCAAGCTCCAGGTTGAAAGCAGATGGTCCTGAGTCTCCTATGCTGGGCATGGGTGTCCTCTGCAGCGTTGTGGCCTGAAAACCTCAGTCCTCCACAGACTGTGCCCCAGCTCCCTGTGGCTGCTGGGGGTGCTGCTGATGTGCAGCTCTGGATAGGTGCCCAGTGTTTAGCCTGCCCCCCCCCCGGCCTTTCTCCCCCTGCCTCCCTTTCCCTCACCCCCCTCTCCCTGCCTGTCTCTTCCCACTCTCTTTGCTGTTCCTCCCTGCCTTTCCCTGCCTCTCCCCTCCCGTCGCCTCCCTGCCTATTCCTCCCTGCCTGCCCCCATGCTCTGCTACCCTCCTGCCCTGGCCCCCTGGCCCCCTGGAGCCCTCCCCTTTGCCAGCTTCCCTTCTGATGACTCCAAGCCACCTGCAGGCCCGTTGCTGGCTTTTCAGTCTTCTGCCTCCCTGCCCCTTATTCTCCTTCTTGCCTCATCTGGTCACTCCCTGCTTTCTAGAAACATGTGCCTTCCTTCCCACATGCCTCCTAGCTGAGGTGTCATCACCCCAGCTAGTGTCTGGTCTCAAACCCAGAATAAATGTCTCTTCACAGCCCCGAAGTTGGTTCCCGGGACTCTCATGGCTCCTCATCCATAGCCTTCTGTGGCTCTTGTCACTGCCTTGAGGACTTTTCTTTCCATGAGCTTCTGGGCAGAGCTCACCAGGCAAAGTTCACTCCTCTCTGCAGGTCCCTGAGCCCCGTGAACCTGGCACACAGCTGCTTCTCAAGATACGTGCAGGAGAAAAGAGGGAGAGAGAGAACTCTGTACAGGAACCAAAGCCTAATGTTTAAGACCCAGAGCAATCCAGACCCTGTTCCTGCGTGAAGGAAAGAGTTGTCCCTGCAGACGTGTGGCAGATGGTCTGCATGGGCAGCAGATGGGAGAGAAGTGATGGCCTTCTGGACCTGTGTGCATGCCCAGTGCCATCCGTAGCACAGCTCCTGACCTGGCCCTGAGGCTCTGAGGCCTGACACGGCTGTCACTGGCTTCCCTGCTGTCTCCTCCACCAATAGGCTAAGTGTCCCCCCAGGGGCTACTATGGCTGGTGCTGACATTATCAGAGAGATAGAATTATAATTGCTACTTTGAGTGAAATGGTAATTTGGGTTTTACAGACAGAAATCACTCATTTTAGCCAGTCGATGTGTTTCTGGGGAAGAGCTGGGCAGGCATCGATCCTGGCTGATGGCTGCAAGGGCAGTGGCGCTGATGCCTGGTCAGTTCCTACGGTTATTTGGGGTGCGGGCCAGGGCGTTACCACTGACACCAGAAGACCTAGCCTGGGGCGCCTCAGTCAGCACATCATAAAAATTCAATGAGGCTTTCAGCAGCAAGTGGAAGTCAATTTTCAATCATGATTCTCACACTAGTACACTGTGGATTTTACGGAAACAGTTTCATTAATATCAAAACACTTTTTTTTCTCTAGTTTTTGAGCATGAAATGGAACAAATTTACACAAATCTGGGGCCTTGTTGTGGGAGCTTTTTGGGCCCTTTGGTCTGCTAGGGAAGGTCATGGTCTCCCCAGGTTTGTGGGGGACCAGGCTGGAGCCACAGCAGCTGCTGCCTCCTGCACTGTCAGAGCTCTTCCTATTAGGGTGGGGAAAAGTTGCCAGTATCCACTTGGCTTAGAGAAGTGAGCTGTGCTTGAGAAACTCTCTGTGTGAGCAACCCGAAACCCACTGAAACCTGCCTGCAACACGCTCCGGTCTTTACCACAGAGCAGTGGTTCTCAACCTTCCTAGTGCCGTGGCCCTTTAATACAGTTCCTGTGGGTCGCCACCCACAGGTTGAGAACGGCTGCCAGAGAAGCTTCCTCTAGTGTCATGTAGCACAACCAGTGAGCCATGTGCAGATGGATGCCCTGAGAGGTCTTGGTCCTTGGGAACGAGGTTCTATGTGGGAGGGCTGAGCTCACTGGCATATGCTCATCTCATTTACGTCTGCACAGCTCATGATACATGCATATCTAATCACATATCCATGTCTCACCCCATACACACTGCTCATTACATATACACAGTGTGTATAAACACAGCTCATTACATATGCACAGCTCATTTACATAAACAGCTTATTACCTATGTACAGGCAACACACTCATTACATATGCAAAGCCTGTTGCAGATGCACAGCTCATTACATATGCATGCACTGCTTACTTCCATGAACACAGATCTTTACATATGCACAGTTCATCATCTACACACAGCTTATTACCTATTCACAGCGCATTACATATGCACATCTCTCACACATATAAAGCTCGTTACATATGCACGTCTTGTTACACAGGCACTGCGTATTTACATAAACACAGCTCATTACATATGCACACCTCATCACATATGCACAGCTCATTACAGGAGTTTAGCTTCTATGAAAAGATGTGAAGCAGGAGGGAGTGTGGCAGGTGCTGACTCAGTGTTACCTTGTGGGGCAGCTGTGCTTAGTCTGGGGCTCCTCTGCATTCCCCCCACCCCCTGCCATGAATGCCAGGCATTTGACCCTGAACTTTGAGGAGGAGCCATGTGGGAGAGGCACAGTAACACTCAGTAAGTGCATGTTAAACCAAACAGACTTCAAAAACAGAATTAAATCAGCCTGGGCCCAGGACTAGGATGCGTTTTTGATGACAGCTGAGGGAACAGAGTCTAGTTAGCAGGATGGGTGCCTCATAGCTACTGCAGAGGAGCAGGAGGGGAACGTCACCTCTTGGCTTGGCTGCAGGACAGGTAGCATTGGAGCACCCCTACTGACCATTAGTAGTCGACCAGCAGACTAGGTAAGGGGGTGGGAAGGAGGGGCACCCCTGTGATGGTGGTAGAATTGGTTTATTGCAAAGCTTTACTTGAGAAATGACCAAATAGAGAGTTTTCTTTAAAAAAGATGATTTGAATATTAGATGTTGCCTGTTGAATCCTCTGCCTTGGATATCTTTCTTACTGTTTCTAATATTTACTAAAAACTGGGGCACACGCCAAAGTCAGGATGAATCCAAGATACCCCTCTGGCTCCCTCTGTGATGTGGCAGAAGGCTCGAGGCCTCCCAGGGTGTTCACTCTTCTCTGCAGGTGCCAAGAAATGTGCAGACATCACCAAACATTTCACATGTAAAAGAGCCAGTGAATACATTGGCCACAAACCTGAAGCCTTCTGAGGTAGACAAGCAGTTGGTTGAATAAAAATGGGCCCAGGGGAGAAAGTCCATAACTCATGAGCAACTTTGGTTCTGCTGGTGTGAAGAGCTGAGAGTGGGCCCTGAGTGTGAATTAAATCAGGTGGATTTAAATAACTTATTTTCAGACTATTGCTTTATAATATTGGGGCTAGAACTTTAAAAAAGACAAATGTTTTTGATGAATAGATCTGATGGGACCTGATAAGGCAGAACAGGAAGTTTATTATGATAAGGTCAGTAATAGTGTGCTGCCAAATATATGTATATTTCCATATAAATAATGATTGTGTTGGGGGAGATGCCCACAGACGTGTCCATTTCAGAATAGTTTAAGTACCTGGCAGCTGCGAAGGTCATTAAGATAAGGGACAGGGACTTGGATGTTTGGCCAGCAGAAACAAGATGAAGGGGAAGCAATCTAAATTACTTTCTTTTTTTTTTTCTAAATTACTTTCATTTACTTGTGATTCTCAGAGTGACATGTTTGGAGCCTGAGACCGTCTTTGGAACCTGATTGAGTAGGACAGACATTGGGCAAGAGCTGGATGGGTGGGCCATTTCTAGTTCTGCCGGTTGTAGGGGACTTTCCTCGTGCTGATGATATTTAAATAGTGATGGCAACAAATTCCAATGAAACAATGAAATACAAACTTCTTGAGTGCTTAGAGGTGCTGTTTTAAGAGCTTTACGTATAGTAATTGCAGTGAAGTATCACGTAGCTATATTTTGGTCGAGAACCTACAATAAGTGACTAAGGCAAAAATCTCAATCCATGGATGTTTATTAAGCCAAAGCTGAGGACATGCCCAAGAAAAATGTGAACCACAGACAAAACTGAGGCTGCTTTTCTGAAGGAGAGTTTGCAAGTTCCAGCATTTAAAGGCATCCAGAATAAAGTAAAGGGGGGAGTAGTGAGCCAAAATGATTAAATTCTTGCAAGACTCAGGAAAATCTACACTGCATGTAACAAGGTAATTGTTTGAAGATAAAAAGTCAGTGAAGGAAGCATCAGTTATGTAGACTAGACATTCCTGCTGGGTGGAAGACTGTCTGATCCTATCTTGTCTCTGTTCTGCACCAAGTGAAGATAAACTTGCTATTCCCTGTAGTGTGGACTCCAGCAGGCTTCACCTTCAAGAGCTGCTGTAGCCTGTGGACCTAAGGCTGGAGTTGGCATGACCTTGCCTAGGGGAGGCCTGAGAGGAGTCCCTGATGACTGTACACGAGGCCTGGCCCTTCCAGGAGCCTGCGACCTTCACCTTCCCTTTTGTATGAGAAGTTGTTGGGGGAGGTCCTGAGACTTTTATTTTCTTTTTACTTGGTCCATGATGGACTATTCAGCAGTGGTTCCACACAAAGATAATGGAACTGAGAAACTCCTATTGCCTAGTGACGTCTTGATGAGGCTGGCCCCGTGTAGCTCTAGGATAATGTGCATGTTTGTGTCTTAGTTTTGTTTTTGTTTTGTTTGGGATTCATTGAGGGTACAAAGAATTCGGTTATACTGATTGCATTTGTTAGTTAGTCTCTCTTATAATCGTGTCCTGCCCCCAGGGGATGTGCCATACACTGTGACCCCCCTGTGTCTTAGTTTTTAAAAAAAGTTGAAAAAGTAAAAAAAAAAAAAAAAAAAAAAATTTCAATAGAAGAAAATTTACAGCATATTGTTCAGTGGTACAGTGTATTCTCA
This sequence comes from Loris lydekkerianus, assembly GCA_963574355.1. NCBI lineage: Eukaryota > Metazoa > Chordata > Mammalia > Primates > Lorisidae > Loris > Loris lydekkerianus. The sequence goes on from CAUYPK010044692.1 coordinate 8,030, forward strand.
GCTAAGTGTCATTACAGAAGACTCACAAAGTTTAAAAGGATTAAAACGTGTTTAAAAGGATTAAAATGCTTATAAAGTAAAGAAGTTATAGTAAGCTAAGGTTAATTTATTATTGAAGAAAGAAAATTATTCTATTCAGTGTCCGGGGTTCGTAAGGTCTGCAGCAGGGCACAGTAGTGTGCGAGGCCTCCCCGCCCACTCCCTGCTCACTCGCTGGCTCACCCAGAGCAGCTTCCAGTCCCGCACACTCCATTCATGGTGAGAGCCCTGTGCTGGTGTCCCGTATTTCACACGCATATTTTCACCATACCTTTGCTATGTTTAGATAGGTTTAGGTACACACATCCTCACTGTTGTGTTGCAGGTGCCTACAGTGTCAGTTCAGTTACCTCCTGTACTGTTTCGTACCCTGGGAGCAAGAGGCTGCACTATACAGCCCAGGCTTGTGGTGACTGTGCCACCTAGGTCTGTGCAGCTGCCTCCCTGTGACACTGGTGTGGACTGTGCTTTCATCTTCCCTTCAAGCATATGGGGCACAACCCAGCTGGTTTAATAGGTGAAGAAACTGAGCCTCAGCGAGATGAAGTAATTGTCTAAGGTCACACAGCTGGTGAGAGGCAGAGGCGGGATGAATAAGGAGGCTCTTTATCAGGACACTGGCAGGTGGCTCCCCCTTGGTGATCACCAAGCCAGGTTAATACCATGTGGAACGGTTGCCAGGGTAACTGTTTGTAGGGGATATCTACAAAGTCAGTAATTTTGTGTGATAATTTTAATGTAATTTGGTATAGGATCCTTAACTGGGTTTGCAGCAGGGTGGATGTTGAGTTGAGAGTGAGGCTCTGTCTGTCGTTCTTGGTCCCATAGAGCCTGGCCTGGGTCCTGGCAGAGCCGTGCTCCGTCAGGGTGGGGGGCGCGGTCCAGGGACCCCAGGTGAGGGCATGTCTGGAAGATGCTTTATCTCGTGACCTGACATGTGACTCAGCACACGCTGAGGCTCCTCATGCTTTACCTCTTCTTCCTGGCCACAGTGATGTGCCCCCCCCACTTCATTGTTGTTGATTTAGAACTTTGATTCTACTTCTGAATTTAGAAGTGTCTTGTTACCATCCTTAGAGTCACCATTTCTTCTCCTTGGAGCACACCCTTCAGTAGGTCTCTTGGTGAGGGTCTGTGTGGAAACCGTCTTTCTCCTTGTGCCCTACACTGCAGTGTGGTGGGAGGGACATGCTCTGGCTCGACTCTGCCCTTTGGTGGCTTGGCTGACAATGTCTGTTTGTGTCCCTTTGATCCCTTAACTACCGTATATACTCGAGTATAAGCCGAGTTTTTTGGCACAAAATTTGTGCCGAGTTCGGGTTTTTCGGCACTAATTTTGTGCCGAAAAACTCGGCTTATACTCGAGTATATACGGTATTCTTTTGTTCATAGCTGTCAGTGTCACAGGCTTTTCCTCCACTGGTAGGCAGTGCCTATGACTTTTTTCTGGAGCCTGTTCTGTGGCACCTGTAGGCGGCCAAAGGCCTGGGCAGGTGTGTACCACAGGGGCGGCCCTCGAGCAATAACTGAGGGGTGAGCTAGTATAAGCCCCTCCCCAAATCAGGGCAGCCAGGAGGTGTCACATTGTGTCCAGAGCCATGGGATGAAGCCACAATTATGCTCAGTGGGAGTTTGGCATCACACCCTTGCATGGCCTCTGTCCCTACCTGCCCAGTACTGAATTCTCCTCTCCTGGTCTGTTCCTGGGGAACTGAGCCTTGGCTGGCACCTCTAAAATATTTTGTGAACCAAAGTTGTCCTCAGTTTTACTCTTTTTATTTAGGTTTAAATTTAGCTTGATTTATCCTGATTTCAGCTTAGACTTGTATTTCTTCAATTCTTTTTTTTTTTTTTTTATTTCTTCAATTCTTGAAACATAGCAGCCATTATCTCTCTCTCTCTTTTTTAAAATTTTTCTTTTTGAGACAGAATCTCACTATGTCACTCTCAGTAGAGTGCTGTGGCATCACAGCTCACAGCAACCTCAAACTCTTGGGCTTAAGTGATTCTCTTGCCTCAGCCTCCCAAGTACCTGGGACTACAGGTGCCCATCACAACGCCCGGCTAATTTTTTGTGGTAGTTGTCATTGTTGTTTGGCAGGCCTGGCTGGATTCGAACCTGCCAGCTCTGGAGTATGTGGCTGGCACCCTAGCTGTTGAGCTATAGGTGCTAAGCCCATTATCTCTTTAAATATCACTTTTTCATAATTCTGTTTTTTTGGAATGCCTATTAGGTGAATGTCAGATTATTTCAATCTCTCTTCTAAATTTCTCTCACACTTTTATTTTATTTTATTTTTCCTGATTTATTTATTTATTTATTTTTTATTAAGTCATTTTTACATAGATCATAAATACATTTATGCCATTACGGGATTCTATGTGTTGATTATTTGTACAAATTGGAGTGCTTACATCCTACTAATCAACATAGCTTTCACCTCATTTACCCAATTACAGCATTAAGACATTTGTGTTCTACACCTGATAGATCCAAGTTGTACTTGCAATGTGCTCCATAGGTGTGGTCCCCCTACTGACTCTCCCTCTGTCAACGCACCTCCCTCCCTTTCCCTCTCCTCCCCTTCCCTCGTTCATCTTAGGCTATAGTTAATTTTATGATTTGTCTATACCGTGTTCTGGGTAAATTCCTCATCAACATTTTCTGATTCACAAACTCTCTTCTCAACCGTTTCCAGCCTAGGACTTACCATATTCGTTGCATTATTTCTTTACTTCAGAGACTGTCCTGGGTTGTTTTCACATTCACTTCTTGTTTTATTTCTACCTGTTCTGTTTCAAAATTCCTCACCGTGCCTTGATTTCTTTGTTTGGCATTTATCTACCCTCCGTGCCCCACTCTCTGATGCTGGAGCTAGGGTCGGCAGTAAACTTTCCCTGTCACTGTCAGCAGATCCTGTTGGATCTGCCAGCTGGGGACAGCACGGGGACAGAGGCCACGGGGTGGGGGATTCTGTCTGTGGCCGTCCTGCGGCAGTGGTGCTCCTTGGTGCATCCTGCTCATCAGAACACTCATTTTTCTCTGAAGTGCCCTTCATTGTACAGTGAGCCATCCATTCGTATGCCCTGCAGAAAGAAAAGGGCTGCCAATTAAACACTGTCATGTCATTTGTGAAGAGATATGTTGGGATTTCAGAGACGTTGAAATGTGAAAAACTATAGCTGAGATCATGGGATTTTAAAGTGTTTGTCAGACGGTTCTGAGGGATGGCTTTGTGCGCTGCTTTTGGCTTTCTGTAAAGACAACTTTATATCTCTGCTCTTCACGTGTGTGCTCCTACCAGCCCCTGGGACAAGCTCCCTGCTCTCCCTTCTGTGCTCCCAGAGGCAGGGGCTGCCACGCGGTTCTGTGGCAGAGGTCTGGCTGTGGGAGAGAAGGGCCACTTGCTGGGGCCCAGGGGGAGAGGATGGCTTTTATCTCTCTGCTCCTCTGGAAGGTAGTAGCCTGTCTACTCCTAACAGGCTCCCTGGACGTTGTAGTGCGCATATTATTCATCTAAGTGCAGAGCTAGTTGACACTTCTCTCCTCCTTTATCAACAACCCTGGATTTTCTAGGGCTGGAATTCTGACTCTCCCCTCCTCAGCCTCATGCATCTTTGTCTGGCATTGTTCCCCTGCCTGCCCCACAGAGTAGGCTCTGTTTTTATGCCTTAAGGCTTGTTTTCCTTGCCAACTATTTCCTGTGCTCTTTACTCAACTTCTTGCATTTCAGACCTTCCATCTGAGTCCTTCCCATCTACCTAAATTGCATCTTGTAGAATTTACCTTGCTTGGAGTCTTTCAGTGTGTGGTAGGCTGCAAAAATGGCCAAAAATTCTTCCACTACCACATCTATCTCTCTGCCACATACAGCTGCTTGCTTGGTGGGGCTCCTTCTCCTGCTGTGCTTCGGACCCCAAGACTACCTTGTAGGATGACAGCCCCCAAAGAGGAGAGTTGGGGTACCCCAGCCAACTGCCTGCTGAACAGCGGGGGGTGGGGAGGTGAGACCATCCTGGGTCACCCACGCTGTCAGCTGACTGCAGGTGCAGGGACGGGCCACAGAAGTCAGCCCGGCCAGCCCAGCTCATTCTCAGAATCATGAGGGTTTCAAACCACTGAGTTTTGGGTGGTTTGTTTTGCTACAAAGATAAGTTACATTAAAATCAACTTAATTTTACATTCCTAAAATACCTTTGTTTTATCTTCATTCAAGACTTCTAGAATTGGTATAGAATTCCAGTTGGAAGTCATTTATCTTAGAACTTTGAGGATGTTGAACCATCTTGCCTTCTGCTTTGTGGGGCGAATCAGTCAGTAGCTTTCTCTACTAAGCAATTGTTAACCTCCAATCCCCAACCAGGATGTTTTTCAAGATTTTTTTCACTGTCTTTGATGTTTTTAGTTTCACAATGATGCATTTAGGGTGAGCATTAAATTATTTATCCTGCTTAGGGGTTGGGAGCATTTTCAAATATGAGATTTGATGTCTTTCCGTAATTTTGGAAAATGATCAGTTATTACCCCTTTATGGCCCCTCCTTCATTTTTCTATTCCTGTGGAAGATCCAGATACATGTCTGTCAGACCTAGTCACACTGTCTCCCATGTCTTACTGTTTTCTTTAACTTTTATTTCCCATCTCTTCATCTCTTTGAACTGCATTCCAGGTACCTTCTCACGCATCTTACCAAGTTGCTCTCAAATACCTCATCTGCTGCTGTTTTACTCACATTTTACTAGATGTTTTATTATTTTTCAAATCATCTTATTCCCTGCTAATACATTTAAGCTTCATTTTAAAGCTTTCTTTAAATTTTTAAATCATGTTAAAATTTTAATATTTTACATCTCATGTTTCCAACATCTAAAGTCTGAGTTTATTCTTGCTTTTTTCCCACTCAGTTATGACGCCTGTGCTCCTGGGTGTGTCTGTGGCCCGTCCTCCTGTGGGCTGGGGGCTCCTGAGACCTGGGCTGAAGATGTGTTCCTCAGAGAGGCCGTTCCCTCCTTGTTTTCCTTCCCATTCTCCCTTCACCTCCCTTCCCCTCCCCTCTCCTTCCCTTCCCTTCCCTCTTCCCCTCTCTCCCCTTCCTCCTCCATACTCATCCCTCTTTCTCCCTTTCTCTCCCTTTCCTTCCCCTCCCTCCCCCCCTTCCCTCTCCCTCCCCTCCCCTTCCATTCCCTCCCTCCTCTCTCCCCCTTCCTCTTCCCCTCTCCTCTCTCCTTCTCCCTTCCCCTCCCCTCCCCTTCCCTCCTCCCCTCTCCTCTTCCTCCTCCCCTCTCCTCCCTCCTTCTCCCCTTCCCTTCCCTCCTCCCCTCTCCTCCCTCCTTCTCCCCTTCCCTTCCCTCATCCCCTCTCTCCTCTTCCTGCTCCCCTCTCC
>CAUYPK010044697.1:0-24251 GCA_963574355.1 Loris lydekkerianus
TCTTAACACAATAACTGTGAAATTGCCAGGAAGGCTATGTTAACCAGTGTGATGTAAATGTGTCAACTGGTCTGTGAAACTAGTGTATGATGCCCCATGATCATATCAATGTACACAGCTATGATTTAATAAAAATAAAAATGAAAAAAAACTAAAAGTAAAGCTACCATATGATCTAGTAATCACACAGCTGGGTATATATACACAAAAGAAAAGAAATAAATAGATTCAAAAGATAAAAAAAAAGGGGGGGGAAAGGCACCTCTTGGGGGACAGGAGAAATGAGAAACCATTGCCCACCTCATCAGGAAAGTTGACCTAGTGTCTTGAGCACTAATTTTTTTAATCAGAATTTAGTACTAATTTAGTACTAGTTTTTTATCAGAATTCCTCATTTGCAAATGACAGTGATAAAACCATCTTGTCTCATCAGGGTATAATGGGAGAAATAAAGAAAATTTAATATCATGTTGTCAGTACAGTACAGTAATTGCCACAGCTAATATTAATTGGTTCTCAGATGGGCCCTAAGGGCCCCCAAGCAAAGACCTTCTCCCATCCTCCCTGAGAAGAGGACACGCAGGAGCTGTGTCCAGGCAGCACCAGCTAGGGAGTCAAGATGGTCTTCTCAGGATTTCATTTCTATGAGGGTCTAATGAAACTCTTGGGAGTGCCAGCCAGCTGAGTTGAGACTGAAGGCTGGCTGTCAGTCTCAAGACTTCTAAACAATTCAGAGCAGATTCTCTACAGTCAGTGATGAAGAGCACGGTCAAGGGTAAGACAGTCCAGGAATACTTGAACAAGATGGCCCAGGGGTTCAATAATTTCTCTAGTGTGGGTCACAAGTCAAAAACATCCATGAATATATAGACAGAGGGTACCAAATATGCTTGCACATTTTAAGAGAGGAAAAAACTATATTGTAATTATAATACTCAATATATACTGATAAGAAAAGATAAATAGAAGTCACGTGTGAGCATCTCTTATAATTGCAGAAGTCAAATGTGACTCAGTAAAATTACAATTTTAATACAGTTTTTTCCTTTCTTAAAATGTGTATACATTTTTTGACCCCTCTATGTTTTGTGTATATATATATATGATCCATGTGTTATTTATTAATATTTAGTTAGAGTTGGATTTATCACAACCATTGACCCTACATCCAGCCCCCACCTCCAGTAGCAAACCACCATCCACGTACCAGATCTAGCCTATGGCCTATTTAGTGTGGCCCATGAACTCTGAATATTATTTTTTACATTTTTCAAGGGTTTAAAAACATACATATACACAAAGAAGAGTATGCAACAGAGACCTAATGTGGTATAAAAAGCCTAAAATGATTACTACCTAGCCCTTTGCATAAAGTTTGCAAACCCCTGGTCCTGAGGATTTAATGGACTCTCATGTATAACATGATTTCATCCTTATAGCCACCCTGGCAGGCAGTTAGGACAGTTGTCATCATGTCCATCTTAGAGGTGAGGAAACAAAAGGCCAGAACAGTTATGTAAGTCTGGGAACAGACCTGTGGTCTCCTAATCCCTATCCAGGACATTTATCAGGAGATCACAGAGAGAATGACTGACCCAGGGGACAGGGGAGGGGAGTTGAACTGCATCAAACTGATTTGAGAATATTGGATCTGTCCACCCATTCTTAGTAGGCAATTCATTGGGGGAAAAGTTGCAAAGAGGATTTGGAAATGCTAGCAATGTTTAACCAGGCTTGTTACAGACTTGGGCAAGTTAGGTGACAAAAGTTCACATGCCCTGCACAGATGTCCCAATTCTCCAAGCTGTCTCCCTGTCCCCCACTTGTGCTTGTACTAAATGGCTGCTACCTTGGGGCTGTCTGCTACCTCGGGGCTGTCTGCACAGTTCAGAGTTGACTCCCCTCTGAATCTGGGAGCACCCAGGAGGGAATGAATGCCCACATTATCTGCCTGTGGGCAGCTTCCTGGCCACAGATTTGGGAGGGCTGCAGGCAGCTGGCATGGACTGCTCTGTCCCTGACATAAACAGCCCCCAGCTGAGTGGCAGCTTGTTCTCCTTACTGCTTCAGGCGAGGTCTCACAGGGCCCCAAAGCCCCCGGCTCCCAGTCCCCTGCTGCCCGGTGCCTGAAGAAGGGCTTTGTGCCTGTAATTCAGACCAGCTTCTTCCTAATCCCTTGGCTGCTACCAAGCAAAGCCCTAAAATAAAGATGTGCATGGGCTTGGTCTCTGAGTCACCTACAAGCCAGCAGGACCGCACTGCCAAGCCCCAGGCCGGTCTGCCTGTCAGGGATGGTTTAGGAAGCCTTGATACCAAACCAGGAGGTTGCACTGGCAACATCAGCGTCTGTTCTATGAACTTACAATTGCGAGTCCTCTAATGTCATCCTTCTGACCCGCTACGGAGTAACCAGTTGCTACTCCTAGAGACAGGCCTCCAGGAAGCAAATAGGTACAGTCATTACTAATTTCATCATTTTATAATAGTAATGAAGTCTTTAGTCCTTCCTCGGCAGTGCTGGTCCCCAGGAAGGAATAAAAAAGACGGGAAGAGGAGGAGGACAGGCTCGTGAGGGTCCCTGCTGGCCAAACCATAGACGAAGAGTGCTAAGAATCCGGGCAGCAGGTGCCAGGGCAGGGGCTGGGGTGGTAAGAACTCAGCGCTATAAAATCTTGATCTCTCTAGGCGTCTTTCTCATATTTACTCTTTCCACAGTGGCGCAAACCTAAGGAAATCTTGCATCATTCCTGCCCCCATTCCACCTCCACCCTCACACCCACCCCCTTCTCTCACCTTCCTGTCCCAGAGGCCCTTTTGCATATCCTAGTCCCAAATCAGCAAGTCTTATCTGAAAGAGCTTCTTCTGTAGAACTGGTCCTTGCCTTGTATTTCTTAGTCTTTCTTTCTTTTGACCTTGAATTCCAACATTCAGAGACCTGCCCTATGTCCATCATTGCACTATGAGCAATTCCAGGGAGGCCCTGTCTGCCTCAGCTGAGGTCCTTTGCCCAGGGGGAGGCACAATATCAACCATTTCAGTGTTTCCTTTACTTCTTCTGGCCAGATGCTAAGAAAAACTTTGAAAACCCAGGTAAAGCCCAGCTGGGGGATTTTGAGCTGCTCTAAATCTAAGAGAGATCCTTGGCATGCACAGGATTAAAGAAAAATAAGAATGTTATTCCGGACACCAGGTTGCATCAGACACTAACAGAGATTTCCAAACTTCTCAGCAATCCACCCTTCCAAAATTTCTGCCAATGCAGATGACAGCTGGGAGAAAAAAAAGAGGGTTCTTTTCCTTTCAAAGCCATTCACATATAAAGATCAGTTAGGATGCAGAGAAGACAGTTCTTACAAAGGGCTCACTATGTTTAGTTCTGAAATCACAGTTCTGTTTCTCCATCACATATTTGGAGATCTCTCATTCTACCAGCCAAGAGAGGCAACCTGCCGTGTCTGCTTTTGTGCTGAATCATTGCTGACTTAAACTCAGCAAACAGCAGCACACCAAGTTGAAATTTAATGAAATTGCTGTGAAAATTGAAAGTCACCCAGCATCAAACCACCCAACCACCTGAGAATATTGCACTGCAGTGTTCTTGCCTCTCACAACGGGTCTGTGTCTAACCAGCCAGTTCACAGTAGTGGGAAAAAGTAACAGGGCAGGGAGGCTGAGGAGCAGTTGGCTTGTCTTCACCTGCCCAGGAGCAACTTCGGGAGAATTGAATAGATAATAACTGTGAAGGGCCTAGCCCGGGAACTGGAAGGGCCTGAAGCTCACAGCACGTCTTGGTTGTTCTTTCTGCACTTTCCTTCTCTTAGATCTTGAATGCGTGGGGTTCACTGTGTGGTCAGTTTTCTTCAGTCGAAGCTGGACTCTGAATGCATCCATATCTCTGAATAATTAAGTGAACTCATTCACCTGCATGCCAACAGAAGCCCACGATGTGAGTGTGTCACAAACCAGGAGTTAGAATGAATCCAATTCTACATAACAGAAGTGGATTAAAAACAAAAATATAAATTAATCTCTTTTATTGTTTCAGTCAATCACTTAAACCTCCGCCTGTGCCATTCCTAGGAAGTCAAGTATCTTGCTCTTGAGGGCCTCCGTTTCTCAGTCAGTAAATATTCCTGTACCTGAGGCCTTGCTTAGTCCAGAGATGCTATCGATCAGGTCTGTTTTCAAAGACAGGCACAGGGGAACCGAAAACTCTTAGCAGCCAGCTGCTGTCTGCATGTCAGGGCCACATGGTCCTGCAGAGGAAGCTTCCCCGGATACAGTCTGTGGCTGCTTGCCCACTGTGTAGCAACATCCTGGGTTGCTATCTCGGCCAACTAGCGTCCTGCCTCTGAGCTCAGACATGCAGCCCCAGCCTCAGCCACATGATAGGCAGGAACAAGTCTTCCCTCAAGTTCAGGGACCCTCAGCCTCGGCAGTGAAAGTCACATGCCTATATAGCAGACAGGTAACAGTAATAAGCAAAGTGGACTAGCTTTAAGAAAAATCAGCACCCAGGCTTTATTTTTACTGATTTTTAATGTAAGCAGGTGACGTGCAAGTATATGGAATGCTGATGACATTTTATCTGTATGAAATGCCAGTAGAGAACAAGAAATTTTTAATGATAAATCAAAATTTGTATAATTCATTTCGTCTTTAGTATGAATCTGGGAACCTGACTCCTTTTCTCCTGCATCAAAATATCAATGTTGCTTCTTTTCATTTTGTGTTGTGAACGTGGATGGCAGAGTTGCACCGTCAGAAGCCAGGTCCTGCAGCATTGTCATATTAAGTTTTCCGTACCACTCGACCCTCCAGTGCAGTAACATCTGTCTGTAGCACTTCCTTTAGAATGTCGAGATTAATTGAGGAAAGCAAACTTTGCAGTGTCATTTCATTGTCATTAAGTTTGAAATACTCTTTTTGGAGTCTAGTCTTTGAATTGACAATTTCGAGACTATAGTTGAGTCTGTCACTTTCATTTCTGGAAACTCACTGCAGTGCAGTTAAGTGGGCCAGATGATCCTCCACAAAATGAGGTTTTTTAGATGTAATTTCTTTGGAAACAAGTGAGTTGAATTGAATCTCACATTTCTGAACTGCAGTGTCTAACTTACAGACACCCTTGAGAAGAAATATCCCAAATGTTTACTTCAGATGGCCTCACCTTTGGTGAGTTGACATCATATGTACACCTTAATTTATTTCAACAACTCAAAAAACTTTCCAATTGTAAACCTCTTCAACTGATCTACACCAAATTCCACAAAAAACAGCAGAAAATGGTGTTTGGTTTCGAGAGGGTCACACTAGTCATTGTACTTTCAGCCATTCAAGGCGCGGAAGCGTATCCAATACTCAGCATTAATTACAAGGGCCCTGACATTTTCCAATTCTAACCTTTTAGCACTAAGCAATTGCTGGTGAATGATGTAATGAATAGGCTGAAGTTCTATATCCTTACAAATGTTACTGCACTAAATTCCCTAATAAGCCTGAAATGAACTCTAACCAGGTGACAGATCACTGCCTGTAATCACAGTATCTAATACTGACCAGTCTATGGCATGTTTAAACAATCAAGACTCTCCCGGCTCCCCAAAATAATTCATTTCCTGATATGGTATAATATCTGTCATCTTGATATATCAAATGGTCTTCCAGCTCACGAATCCTAATCATCTCCATGAATAAATATATTAACTTATCAGCTCCAATAAGAAAGCACTAGAAATTATTTAACTTTCTTATATAACTTGAGCTATAGATTCTTAGCCATGCCTTTAACATGCTGAGCGACAGGATTTCTGGTTGTTTCTGTTTGGGATGTGTTATGTCTGTTGCGTTCAATAGACACTCTTGTATAAACCACCATCTGTCAGTGGTTTTGAGGCTGAGGCAAAATTTTCTCTTTCTGCATAGTGGTATTTAACTATAGCATCACTTAATGTATTCACATTTTCTAAGAAAGTATTTAAAAATATTGTCCCCTTTTCAGTTTGTTTTATTTTTTCATCATGCATACTTTTCATGCTGGTCACACTTGTGACCGTGTTTTGTTGTATAACTTATATTCTTTTGAAATAGAAACACAACAAGCTTCCCGAGGTCTCTTTCATTCTGGAGGAGCAGTGGAATTCAGTGGGACTGGTGTATGACATTAAATTAGGCAACTTAATTTCTCTGGGTCTCAAGTTCTGGGTCTCTGTAAAAGTGAGGGCTGGTCACTGGATAACTTCTAGGGTCCTATGCATCCTAATATTTAAAGTTTTTTTTACCCTAAGTCCTAGTGCATACGGGGTCCTGTGTGTGTTCTCCATCCTCGTCTTCCTGGAAGAAGGACATTTTCTCAAGGAAAGCAAGTCTGCTATAACAGAGACTCCCAGCAAAGCAATAGTATTATTGATCCTAGCACTTCCTAACCTAGGATGGAATAATCTGCAAAACACATCATTGCTTTCTACTTTGTGTCCACATTTGTGTAAGATAAAGAAAAAGGCAGAATGGTGATAGGAAAAAAGAGGTGGGTGGGGATCTAACGTTACATACCTACTGCAAGTCAGGTGTGTGCTTGTCCTTTATATACAAGGCCTAACATAATCCTCCCAATCAATCCATGCAGGAGATGGGAGTATCCTAACTTTATAGATAAGGAAAAGAAACTCACAGAAGTTAAATATTCTGGCCAAGATAACACAAACAGCAGCGGATTTAGGATTTGGTCCTAATGACCGTGTTGTATCCACTATGTTGTATGATTCTGGGTTCCAATGCGTTCTTCTCTGCCTGTGGGGCTTTTGGGAGGTCATGTGTCTCCTGGACCATCCATGTCAAACAAGGATGCTCTATTCTCTTATGCTCCTTGGGTCTGGGAGCCATGGATCAACCTTGAGTGTTAAAGGCCAAAATAAGGGGAGACACGGTCAGCATGCAGAGCCTAGGGCGGGATCTGGCCAGAGCCCTGGAACCATGTTGGGCAAGTCTATAAGAGGCCAGGTCAGGTCAGACTGGCAATGCCCAGGTGAGGCAACGAGCCAGTCCAGGGAACAAGACCTGCACGTTTCAGGGGCTGCTGCCACTCATGGTCCAACTTAGGAGCAGAGACTACCAGAGAATCAAATACTTTGGAGGAAGGAAGTAGAAAAGCCACCAAAACAACTGGACTGACTTCATGTCATTTGACACGTCAAGGAGGTGTTGACAGACTATCCATGGTCAGATCTAGTAAGAAGTAACCTGCGGCCGTGTGCCCTTGGCTCCCTTTCTTCTGTTTCCTTCCTTTCCCTATTCATTTCCCCCCAGTGTTTATCATTAGCATAGAAAAAAAAAGAAAGAAAGAAATAGAAGATAAAATAAATCAACAGAAGGCATTACAGTGGAACACTACATCACCTACCCCATCCTTCCCTATGTTTATCGCTGGTTCCTTGAGGCAAATGCTTTTTACTCCTCACTCTGAAAGTTACTTTCCCAACTCCAACCAACTTATATGCTATTTCTTAACTTATTAATTTCAGATATTGTCAAGTCACTCACACCCACAGAAAAATAAGGATTTCATTTACTTTATTCCCCCGTTCTCTTCTTCTCAATTTTTAACAACTATTTTTTTCCTACTGTTTATTACCTTTGCACCTCTGAATAATAATGTAAACATATATTTTTATATTCTGTCAATTTTAGACAGTACTTGTTGGCTTCCAATTAAATTAGATGAAGCTAACGTGTTGATGGAAATCTTTCCTGAGTCTACCAACTTCTCCTGCTCCATGTCAAATTCGCCTCTTGTCTTTGTCATTTTTTGACAGCTGGAATTTGCTTTTACATAGTCCAGGCTGATCCTATTACTGTTGGGAGTCCAGGATCCCAGGTCCTTGAACCCAGTTAACCTGGTTCCATTACTTGGCTAAGTTAGGAAGTTCAACGGAGGCACGGTGGTAATTGAAAGCAGAAAATGAATGAAAACAGAAAATAAAACTGGAGCAGCACAGGCAGCATGAATAAAGAGCAAAGGAACCTGCACAAGTCTCAGTGTAGCAAAGAGAAATTTTATTTAGGAAGAACAAAGAGAAAGCTTAGAGCACTTCCAAAGGGAGTTGGAAATGGTCCCTGTCATGATGGAGAGAAGGTGAGGGTTACGAAAACGCGAAGGCCATGCAGAGGCATAAGTACCCTCTTTCCCTCTGTTTGAAATGGGTTGCAACCCTTTCATTAGCCTCTCTGCACCTCCAGGCATTATTGCCTTTTCTATTGGTCATTGATTACTGTCTTTTTCTATTGGTCATTGGTACCTCGGCTACCTCATACCCACATCCTTATAGGTCCTCCAGACTTCCTGGTTCTAGAGTCCAGGCTTTCCTCCCCTTCCCCTTGAAGCCCATTTCCTGTGTCCCTTCTCAATTCCTTTTTTTTCTGCAACTGTGTTTTGTCTTTTTTTGTTTTATTAGACTGATTTGCAAGTTTGAAAACCAATAAATAAATTTATAATTTATGAAATCATTAATATATTGAGCAATCCTTTCCATAAATATTGAAGCAGGCCCTGAGGTAGAATTATACAGCAGGTGACATGAGCTTGTGCCCTTAGGTTCAGTGGCCTCCTTTCATCACACTCCACCAATGTCCCAATACCATGTCACTGCTTTGGTGAGGCTTGGTGACTACTGGGCTTGACTGTAGTATGAGTAGAAAGAGGAGTCTGATCAGAAAGCTCTTACATTTCAAAGGGCAGGGTTGTTGCACAGAGATCTAGAATTCCTAATTCCCAAAAAGAATGTTCAATGTCTGTAGAGAAAGGAGCCCTGATTTTTGCTTCCCAACTCATGCATGGGTGAGGACCTCACCAAGAGGTCCGTTCTTTTCTTCCCTAGATTTGAATAATCTCCTCTGCAATCCCACCCCTCTACCCCCACCACATTCCATGATCTGATTCCCACCAACTTATTTCTGTTCTCTTTACTTCTTCTGAAAGAATATTGAGTTCTCCTCTTGCCTGTCTCTTCCCATTACCTTGACTATTATGAATTTATCTCCACATTTTTATTTTCCTGAGGTCACTAGAGGGAGGAGTAAACCACAGCCTTACCTGTATTTTATTTCTTTCCTGATCATAACATAGTTTAGGTTTATTATCAAGAAAACTTTCAAGCAATCAAGAAAAATAGACCAAAGAAAACTCCAAAAATCTTGTAACTCAGAGAAACCCCCCACTAACATGAAGTGGAAAATCCTTCCTGAGTCTGCCAACTTTTCCTGTTTTGTGTGGAATTTCCAGAGGGAGTTTCAGCTGTGCTTTTATCTCTGAGTCTTCCCTCCTCTGGGAGCTGTTACACCAAAGGTGGGAATTCAATTGCCTTCTATGCTATGTTGCAGCCCCATCCAGCATCTAGAGCTTTCCCAAAAAAGGAAACAGTCTGGGTAAATACTTTTACCTAGGATTCACCCTTCCTTTTCTCCATTTCCTGCATTTTGTGGTGGAATTACATGTCCTAAGGCAGCCTCCTGGGTCCTTTTGCAGAGAAGGGATTCCCTAGAGCAGATTTATGGATAATTTTCTTTTCTCTGGGTCTGAGTGTGGGAATATAGAAAGTCAGATAATTTGGCTTATGAAATTCACATTTCACAGTTGGTTCTGTCTCCCAAGTAAGACATTGACATGTTGCCTGTCTACCCAGTCTTCTTTTACTAGAAGGCGAATAATCCCTCTCACAAGATGCACTGCTGCAGGGGTAGAAGGAAGCGGTCAGGGAACAAAGTTGATGGAGATGAGCAAAGGGAACCCTGGGAATTCCTGCTGTCCCCACCCTCCCTTTCTCATTATAATAAGCTCTTTTTTTTTTTTTTTTTTTTTTTTCCTTTTTTCTAATTCACTGCAGTTTCATGTGTTTATTTGCTTATTTGGGCATGAGTTAGAAAAGGGACACATTTGGCTCTATTCCGGTTGATTTCTGAGCCAGCAGGAACCAGCTTTGCCTTTCTACTGTGTGGGGTGACCCACAGGGCCAACACCAGATAGCTCTCTAAGGCGTGTGCCTGGCAGAGCCGATCTCTCTGTCCATGTGAGGGCTCCGTGTGAAGGCATCGAATGACTCTGTGCTCTACTGGGCCATCAGTCAACTTGCCAAGTCTGGGTTTGGTTTCTAACTTGACCCAAGCTCCTGATAGCAAAAAGGCTGGGGGTGGGGGTGGGGATGAGGGTGGCCTCTATCTCTCAGCCATAGACAGGTTGAAAGGAAGGTAATCATCACATTGCCTCTCTGAAGAGGACTTTGGAACGTTTTCTTAAATTTTAATCCTTTTCTTTTTCACTTTCGTGTAAGATGTTTGCAACAAACTCTGCTCCCAAAGGGGCCCAGGCAGCAAGGGTACAGAGAGGAGTGCAGAAGGACTCTTGTTTGTGGGTGATGGCCTGAAGAATGGAGCTCTGCAAGGCGAGGTCCCCTTCTCCTGTGAGCATTTGATGACTGTCCCAAGGATCAGGAGGCAGAATCTCTCACTTTCTGGAATACACAGATAATCATTGTATTCTTCAAGACTTTGATCAAATCACGCTTTCGTTGGAGTGGTGATCCTTATGAAATTGGACCACTTTATGTTTACTTTGGAAGTGAATTCCTTTATACAAAATGCACCTGTTCTGTGTTTGCTCTCTGGGCCAAAAATGTCGTTGCTATAGCATGACAGTGAACCCTTTCCAGCATTTTTTTTTTTTTAATTGTTAGGGATTCATTGAGGGTGCAGATAACCAGGTTACACTGATTGCATTTGTTAGGTAACGTCCCTCTTATAACTATGTCCTGTCTCCAAGAGATGTGTCACACACTGTGATCCCCACACCCCCCTCCCTTCCCTCTTTCCACTCCCCCATTCCCCTGCCCCCCACCAAGTACAGGTCATCAATTGCCCTCATATCAGAATTGAGTACTATGTATGTTGGATTCTTTTTCTTTTCTTTTCTTTTTTTTTTTTTTTTTTAACAGTTTTAGAGGGGCAGATGTGGTGACTAACTGCTATAGTGTATGTTGGATTCTTGCTTCTCCATTCTTGTGATGCTTTACTAAGAAGAACGTGTTTCAACTCCATCCAGGTTAATACATATTTTTAATGGCTGAATAGTATTCCATGGTATACATATACCATAGTTTATCAATCCATTCCTGGGTTGGTGGGCATTTAGGACGTTTCCACAGTTTGGCAATTGTAAACAGTCTAATGCAAATGCCCTTATGATAAAAGGACTTTTTTTCTTATGGGTAGATGCCAGGTAATGGGATTGCAGGATCAAGTTTGAGTTCTTTGAGGATTCTCCATACTTCCTTCTAAAAAGGTTGTATTAGTTTGCAGTCCCACCAGTGGTGTAAAAGTGTTCCCTTCTCTGCACATCCATGCCAGCATCACAGCTTTGAGACTTTGTAATGTGGGCCATTCTCACTGGGGTTAGGTGATATCTCAGGGTGGTTTTGATTTGCATTTCTCCAATAATTAGGGACAAGGAGCATTTGTTCACATTTTTGTTAACCATTAATCTATGTTCTTTAGAGAAGGTTCTAGTCATTTCTCTTGCCCATTGATATAAGGGATCATTGGCTTTTTTTATGTTGATTAATTTCAGTTCTCCATAGATCCTAGTTATCAAGCTTTTTTTTAATTGCTAGGGATTCATTGAGGATACAGAGAACCAGGTTACACTGATTGCGTTTGTTAGGTAACGTCCCTCTTATAACTATGTCCTGTCTCCAAGAGGTGTGTCACACACGGTGACCCCACACATACCTTTTCCTATGCACCAGTTGCTTGAACTGAGAAAGAAAATTTGGAGATAAATAGCTAAAGGTAAAAGTCACCTTGCCAAGCTCCCCATACTCAAGAAAAAACTAGCAATAAAACAAGGACCCCTAACCAACTGCTCACCCCTGTAGGTCCAACTCCCTCTCCTTACTCAGTCTGGGTTTCTCGCACCTGTACTGGAAGGCAGGATTGAGCCTGCTGGCCCTTGTGTCACATAATATATTTCTTGTTACACCATTCTGCAAGCACATTTTGCAAATGTCTTTTTTCCCTGTTGGAATCTGAGCCCCTCAAGGGTAGGAATGCTTATCTTTCTTTGTACTCTATCACTGAGTACCGTGCCTTGCACATATAAGCTTTAAAAAAAGTATATTAAGAGAACAAATGAATGAATGGCACGTACATTACAGACTTTTTATTCCAAGTTCAGATATTCAAAAATATTGTGCTTCCTCGAACCATGTTTTGGTCAGAAATAACAAAAATAATAGCAATAATGTATCAATAATTTGTTTTGTGTGAAGCACTATGCTATGTATTTTGTTCAAGTGTCTCATTTAATCTGCATCCCCCATCAGAGTTCGCATATCCTGGCATGTGATCTCATATCATCTTGGATTTCTCTATCACACTAACTGCCACACTTTTAAAACATAGCAGAACCTCTGTAGGTTGACCACCCCAGGGACTGTAACAAACCGGTCAGCCTATGGAGGGGGTCAACATGAGGAACTAGGCCTGCTGTACTGATGTGGTGCATGTCCAGTCTATGATATCCAGGTGTATTGGACATGTGGTGCATGTCCAGTCTATGATGATTAGGTCAACTGAAGGAGGTGGTCAGTGCAGACAGGTGGTCAGCTATGGAAATTCTGCTCGTTGTAATGGTTCACGCTTCGTCTTCTCCTGGATTGTAAGCCCCGTGAGGATAGAGATGTCTTTGCCTGTATGATGCTGCCTCCCTCCACCTGCAGCCCTTATAATACATGCTGATTTAATCTTCATGACTTATGAATTCCTACAAGTCCCATTCAGTTCTATACCAAGCATTCTTCAGTATAATTACCGCCATCCTGGATGCCTCTGTTCCTTTTTGATCCTTGGGCAGAACATAAAGGAAATTCACAAATTCTCCTTGTGGTAGCTGAAAACATTGGTACCTGTGCTGTCACCTTGGGGTTACTATGTACCTGGAGCCTTAGAAGAGACTCCTCTCCAGCTTTTTATCTTTGTGGTCACCACCGCCACCCTACAGCTGTTGTTTTCTCCTACATGACATTGCTTCCAGACATCGCCACTGCTGCTTTTGGGATTCCAGGTGCCAAAAGAACTGAAATGAAGCAGGTAGGTCTAGGGACAAGACAGGGAAGGGCAGGGTACAGTGCAGTAAGGCCAGAGTCTGAAGCTGAGATTGCCCAGCTTAAGAAGCTTAAGGCATAGGATACCCTCCCTCCCCCATTTTCTTGGGGAGAGTAAGATGGGTCTCCATCTTTACCTTCTGCCTCCAGGAAGCTTCCATCCCCACTCCCACCTTCCCCACTACTTGCAACATTCAATGTTTCCATCCTAAGGCACTTCTCTGCACTGTTTCTCCAGTCTTGTGCTTCTGCTGGTTTGAGCTCCTTGCTAGCATCATAGGTCCCAACTTCTCACTGCTCTATTCCAAGTGCAACCATCTCCTCATTGGTCTAGTCCCAAGGCCAGGAAAAAAAAAATCGAGCAATTTCCACAAAGTAGGCTAGAACATTTCCACTATCCCAGGGCTTTCAACCAAGTTTCTGAAAGTGGCATGTGAAGTTGGATATTATTCTCTCTTAAAACTTCATGAATTCCAGAAATGGAGATTTCCTCTGCAGACCCCAGACAAACACCCTGCTAACCTCTGCAGTCTTTGCCATTCTGGTCCTGGGGCATCGGAGATGTAACCACTTCAGAAATAAATTAGCAGGGAGTGGGAGGAGTATTATCTCCCACTGGCGCTGGGTGTGTTTTGTATCCTAGGCTGGTTGCCGGGATCACATACTAAATCCTTGGTATAAGAACAGAGGCAACTCACAGTTTCCAGTACAATAATAAACTGCAGGCAACTATTTAAAGCACCCAGACATTTATTTCAAAGCTAGGAAGGTGGCATTGGAAAGTCGAAAACAAACTGGACTAAGAGCTGGGAGTCTTAGTAACTTACTGTGTGATGTTGGCAAATGATTCAACTTCCTTGGGCTCAGTTTCCTCATCTACAAAATGGGGGGGGGGGTTATACTTTTTCAGCTCTAAGTTCCTGCTCAGAGTAAAGGTGATGGATCTTTGAAGATCTTTTATTTCTCCAGTGGGAATCATTTCAGTCTGCAGGCAAGATATCTCCCTTTTTTCTGCCTCTCTCTCCCAACCTGCCCCTAAAAGCTCCTTCTTCAGCCCCATGAACTTGGACTTCAACCAAACTCTAGGAAAGCCAGGTTTCCTTTCCTGAGCCACAACTCTGAAAAAGGCCTTCAACAGCCAGTTCTGGCTGTTCCTGGACCAATCTTGTCCTTTCTGAGTCATAACATAACAACATTATGACAATGTGGGGTGATAGCTCCAAGTGGAAAATAAAACAGGTATTGCATGAGAGAACATCTTGGCTACTTATGTAATATTTTCTATGTTTCTCTTTTAAAGTTTGTTTTTCATTAAAAAAGGAACTTGTTCTCTTGTAAAATTTAGAAAACTAAGTTGAGTTTAGGTAAGAGGGTGAAATCATTCGTAATCTCATACTTCTACACTTCCCAAAGAAAGGTTCTGTTAGCATTTGGTATATTTCACACTTTCTACGCAGGTTTTTACATTGTTGAGATCATGCTACTTATAGCATTTCATCTTTTTTCCCCACTGAAAATTGCATAATAGGCATTTCTTCATGTTATTGAAGTCACTTATAAATAATATTTTAATGGTTCCAAAATATTTTATTTTGTGGTTGGAACAGTTAGGTTGCTTCTAGTTTTTATCTTCTTTTTATAAGTAATGCTCAATCCATGTGCCTATATCTCCATGAATTTTAGATTATTTACTTAAAGTACATTCCTGGAAGTGAATTATTCAAAGAGTCTGAATCACTTTAAGATTCCTGATACCATTCTGGTCTTAATTTTTCAAGCATATTTTATGACAATAGCACCATATTTTCCCTTGAGGATATCATATTCTATTTAATCATGAGAAAATTTCAAGTTTTCTAACACTTTTCCTGAAGCAACACATGCTAGAGCCTCCTCCAAGGAAACATGAGCTTCCAGGCCTTTGCCCTGAACTGTCAATCCACTTGGTAGACACCTGCCTGTCACCGGGATGATACTTATTTTCAACATCCTGTGAAATGTGGAATTGTAAAGGAAACAAAAAGAACGACTCTTTACCATAAAGAAGAGAAAATGGTTGAGTGTGGAAAAAAATCCTAAACTGCAAATCAGAGACCCTATTCAATTGCTGCATTTGAAACACATGAAAATACGATAAGACCAGCTATTCCCGGGACGAATCTCATGGCTTTGAGTGATTTCCACACGCAGCTTCTCTGCACACCGGTGTTCTCTTCTGTAAAAAGAGAAGAGAGAACTAAAGGCCTTTTGTGGAGCATCTGATGATTAGATGATTCTCTATTCCTTCCTAAAAGCATGTGCATTACAAAGTAACGTCTTTTGCACCAGTTTTGTATTTGAAGTTGTCTTTGAAATGGAGATCATTAAAATGACCATCTTTGGGGTAAGGGAAGCTGTGGAATTGAGTCTAGGTTAAGAGGTGGGGATCAGATTGAATCCCAGCTTTGCCAGTTGCTAGCCACGTGTGGTCTTTCATGTAAAATAAATCATTGTAGCCAACTATTCAAGTTCCTTGAGCCTAAGTTTCTTCTTCAGCAAAAGGGCTACTATCAGAGCCTATTTCAAGGGGTGGTTGAGAGATGAAATAATGCTTGTAAGTCACAATGAGAAGTCCTCAGAAACTCCCACCGTGAGGACTACTGAGTGTGTTGTACCAAAACGATCCGTCTTCCTAGTTCAGCAGGGGAAACTGAGGCTCAGGGCAAAAATTACATAGCTAGTAGTGTAATCCCAGATCATCTCAGGCTACCTTCTGAAGACAAAAGATTTCAAATGGAAGTTTGTGTGAAGATTTCATTGTTTTTCTAACCACAGTCCAAAGCCAATTGCCGGCATTATCTGGGTACAAATGCAGCCAGAAGAGCAGCCTACAAGATGGAGTCTGAAAAGCAAGCGAAGCTGAAGTTCAGCTGACCCAGCTGGCTCATCCCACATCCTTTCCCCATGAGGATGTTTATTTCAAAAGACCTTATGAGAGGTCATAACACTTACAGGATAAGTGTTGTTATGTTGTTAAAGGTTACTTTTATGTTAGTTATGGTTACTTTGCCAGAGTAAAGGCTACCTTTATGTTAGGTATGGTTACACTGTTAGAGTAAAAGCCACTTCCATGTTGTTTTCTTTGATGATTCTTTTAGATAAAGTTAAAATTTTCTTGGTCTGTTTCCTTGTATCCCATTATAAAAACTATTAGACTTGCAACTGAGGCAGAACAGTCTTTGAGAGACTACTCTCACTGTTCTCCAGAATTACTGGCCCTCTGATAATAAAGTTTGTTGGCCCTAATCCCTGTCTCTCTATTTGGCTGACACTGACAGGTGGCATGGCCCTCTTTCTCTGGTAATATAAGCATTTTTTGTTTTACACAAAGAGCTAAATTCCACCGTATATTAATGCTAAAACTCCATCCTAATGTGAACATCACGGGACGTATTTTTCATATAAATACATGAACTTGCCATTATGCACTTACATTGGCAGCACTGTACAAACAACTTGGCAAGGTCTCATAACCTGGGTACATCTGTGTCTCACAGCAGTGTTCATGTCGATGTGTGATGGTGTCTTGCTGAGTGCTGTTCATATCATGGTTGTGTGCTTTTGTCTGATGTTGTGAGAATGCTGGGGCTTGAATTAGAGCAATGAACAAACATTAAATTTCTTGTTAAACTTGACAAGACTGGAAGTGAACTCAGGGACATGTTAGTCTAAGTTTACGGGAATGCTGCTATGAAGAAAACAGCAGTGTACAGATGGAGTAAACATTTATCTGAGTGGAGAGAAAGTGTCATTGATGAAGAGAGGTCAGAGTGGTCAGGGAACGTCCCCTCTCCCCCAAAAGTTTGCTGAAAGATCAACTCATGATAAGGCAGATTAATAGGAGAGAGAGGTTTATTGATCCTGCACAGGGGGGAAATCACAAACTAATTACCTGATATCCTGGTGGGATCCAGATATTTTAAGCACTCCTTTTAGAGGAGAGAAGAAGATGTGGAATACAGTTAATTGTGCTTAGAGGTAATAAATAGTTGCTAGGGAGAATGAATGGATGAGGAGAAACAGGTTGAGCTATAAATGATTTTCCTTGCAAATTAAATCAACCTTCAGAGATAGGTATTACATTTTAAATGATTTTGGCCAGGTCTGGTTGCCTTCTTGATTTTCTTTTCTGGAATATAGTGAGATACCAGGGAGGGGA
The DNA here is from genome assembly GCA_963574355.1 of Loris lydekkerianus. Classification (NCBI taxonomy): domain Eukaryota; kingdom Metazoa; phylum Chordata; class Mammalia; order Primates; family Lorisidae; genus Loris; species Loris lydekkerianus. Next base: position 17,348 of record CAUYPK010044697.1, read on the forward strand.
AGGGAAGTTAATTGTTCTTTTGACGGGTTGATCTGGTTTTTGCAGATTGAGAGAAAGCCCCTTCCGAGGGCCTGCTGATCTCTAAGATCTCTATTCAAAATATTCTTTATGCCAAGGAGTTATGTTCTGAGGGGAAAGTTCCTGAGCCCTTTCACAAGCAAAGTGAGAAAGTCACAATTAGACAGCATTGCACAGGACAAAGTCAAAAGTCTCCTACCTGGTGTCTGAGAGGACTCCTGGTTTGGCCTCAGCCTTGTTTCCCTCCTGTCATAGACCCTGAGGGCACCAGATTTCTACTCAACCCATAGGACATCGTCCGGCCTAAACAGGGATTTCACCAGGGCCCTGCCGGAGCTGTGGCCTCCTTCTGGCTTCTCCATGAGCCATGGGCAGCTTTCTTTTCATCCTTCAAGGCACAGCTCACATGTCAGTCCTTCTGGGGTGAAAGCTTCTCTCCTTTGTAGACATAACTCCTGACCCTGGCTGAGTTTCTAAGACGCCCATGTTCATCGCCACGTTTCATCATGTGACTGATGTGAATTAGCTCAGGGACAGATGGTACAGGAAGTGTTTGTCCTGTATAATCTGTATGGGAAGGCCTTCCTACAACCAGGCCAGGATTGCTCCTGCAATGTCTCAGAAGCCCAGAGATTCTAAACCTTAAGGCAAATGTGTGGTGGTTCTTCTAAGAGGAGGAAAATGTTATCACTATTATTGTTATTGTTGTTCTACTTAACAGCAAAAGCAAATAAGAAAAAAATATCTTGACTCGGTGACTGTAGCTCAAGTGGCTAAGGAGCCAGCCACGGATGCCGGAGCTGGGAGGTTTGAATCCAGCCCGGGCCTGCCAGACAACAGTGACAACTACAACCAAAAAACAGTTGGGCATTGTGGCGGGCACCTGTAGTCCCAGCTATTTGGGAAGCTGAGGCAAGAGAATTGCTTAAGCCTAAGAGTTGGAGGTTGCTGTGAGCTGTGAAGCCATGGCACTCTACCAAGAATAACAGCTTGAGACTGTTGCAAAAGAAAAAAAAAAAAAAAAGAAAGAAAGAAAAAAAAAAGAAAGAAGTATTTTAAATAAATTGTCACATCACCATCATTGTTTATGTTTTTCTCCCACTGTTACAATGGGAGTCTTTGTTCATCTTTGGAACCCAACACCCATGTCAGGGTGCATTGATTGATAAGCATGGCAGCTGCTCCGTGATTCGCTGAATGGCGCTGGCCATGAGTCAGTCACCTACTGAACGACCTTCGATGGGTCCAGCGATGTGCCTGGTGCTCTGTTGGCTGAAGGAAACGCATCTGCATTTTTAGCTGAACTCAGGCTCAGCCACACACCTAGCTTCTCAATTTTGGAGACGGTCATGCATTACAGTGACCGGTGTATGGGACTGCAGTGGAGTGAAGGTTCCATAGAGGCCTCGGCGGTTTTCTGGCACCTACGTTGCCTGCTCTTCTCGTGTGTGCTCCTCTTCGACTTGAAGCCGCTCCTCTTTTCTGCCGAAGTTCCAACACGCTTAGACAGATCCCTCTCTGTCCCTGAAGCCTTCCACCCACACGGAGGCTCTGCCATACACAAGCTCTTCTGATTCATTCTAGTGGTTTGGTGTTTGTCCGCCTTATCTCCTCTTCATGAGATCTCTTCAGAGCACTTTGCAGATGGCAAGGTACACAAGCGATAATAAATGATTCATTCATTGGGTATCTACATTCTCAAGTTCAGCAGATGCAACTGGCATCCTCTCGTCTGACTACTCGGTGGCTGCTCAGGACCAACCACAGCATGGACGTCTTCTGGGAGCTGGGCAGGAATGAGAGCTCTTGGCCCTGCCCTAGCCCCGCTGATTCAGAGGCTGCATTTTAACAAGATCCCAGGATGATTCCTGAGCATATAAGAATTTAAGAGCCACTGTGCTAAATGCTACTCATTGCCAAATTCTTCATTTTTCCTCCTCACCTGATCTACTGTTTTTGTTTCTCCCTATGTGGCTCTTACCTACATTTCCTTTCCTTTCTTCTCCCTAATGCATCACTTTAATCATTTTTTCCCCCATAGCCTCAATCCTTTCACTCTCAGAGTCTCTCTCTTCCTGCCTACAAAATACCAACAATTCACCTTCTCCATTCTTCCCTTGTTCTTTGAGCCCCTAGCACCTACCACGTTGCTGACACACAGCAGACCTCCTGTGTTTTTGAATCAATACACACCTCGCTCATCAGACTGCCACGTGAGAGGTATTTAGCAAGAAATTGGAACTCAATCTTCGCTTGAATCTCTTTATGCTTTTTCTGTTTATCAGCTGACTCCTAACCGAAGTTAAGAATTTATGGGCCAACAAAAAATGTGAGGTGGCACTGAATTTGCTCGTTGTTTACAGGTTTACCAGCTGAAAAAGAATGTGAGAATTGTGACAGTCTTCATTTCAGTTAAGCTTAGACCTTTAACTCAAAGGCAGGTCTACCTCACTTGAGGACAAACACAGAAAAATCATACTTAAAGAAAGGAATCCCAGGATTTGCTTTAAACAATTATTATTCTTCCACTTAAAAAAAAAAAAAAACTTCAAAGCATCGTGAAACCAGTAGTTTTTAAAGGTGACTGTAAAATTACATTTATTCACATCTTGATAAGGGCACAGGTACTTTGAAATTCAAGGGAGAGGGAAGGCTTATCTGCAGTTTGAATTGCTGTATTTTATAAAGAATGGAAGAAAAAGCAAACTCAATTTCTCATCCCTCTTTCTGGTAGCAGTAACTAAGCAGTTAAGCATTGCTCTTGAAGATTGTATTACTTTTGAGCTCACATTTCTTACCCAAGGGTTGATTTACAGTGATAATTTTCTTTAGATATTTTTAAAAGTGACCGTTCACAAAGGAAAAGAGTATATTGAACGGTGTCTTCTTGAATGTCAAGGGCCAGCAATAATTAGGTCATTTGATTTCTATTCGTTTTTCTAAGTTCTGATTACTTGCACAATAACTTCCTTCCCCCAATCAATTAATCTAACAATTCATGTCAATATTTTATCTTTAATGGTTGTCTACTCATTTCATTCAAAATCTAAGTGCATTAGCTCCGTGTGAAATGATTCCCTTGGGATGGGGTATTTAAATATTCATAAAATAAAAATGAATAAATCTGAGTACAGTGTTTGCATTTTAAAAAGTCAGGCTTTTTAAAGATACAGGGCACCTCCAACATCTGATGCCTTGTAGGGGTCTCTGGCACAAGGATGCATTTGGTCCTAGATGAGAGTCACTAAATTAAAAACCTTAAGCATCCTCTTCTTAGTGATTCTCCTTTTTTTTTTTTTGTTGCAGTTTTTGGCTCAGGCTGGGTTTGAACCCTACACCTCCAGCATATGGGGCCGGTGCCCTACTCCTTGAGCCTCAGGCGCCACCCCTTAGTGATTCTTCTTTACGAGAACACAATGCTGTGAGGACGGCCTTGCTCCCTGATAACTCACTGCTGCCCTCACCTTCCTCCTTCCTTCCCTCCTCCCTGTACCTTTCCTGCCACCTTCGACCTCCTCCCCTGAACTTTATCCACAAAAATCAGCCTATTAGTAGCAGAGGACTTCAAGGCCAGGTGTACATAATATTCATTTCCATTTTATTCAATGCCTCTCCTTCCCTCCCTCTGCCAAAATATAGCCAATGAACTTTAATGCTATCTAGCAAGATCTCTATGGAAGACTGTTCCCAGTGAGCTCACTCTTATGGAGGAAGGATCATTCACTTCACGGTGGGTAAAGCTATTTGCTGGATGTGTGTCTATGAGCATACACATGCAGAGCTTTCGAATCAGCCAACTTGACAAATCTATAGATTGAGTTAGAAAAGGAATGTAACTAACACAGGGCACCTCTGGCCCCCAAAGCTTGAAAATGCTGCTCAGAAATACAAACAGGGAAGCAGGTAAGGCCTGCCCTGCACAAGGGCCCCCGGCAAGCTGGCATGGGGTTACTCTTTTCTCACATTCACTATCGTTAGCAAAGCTTCTCTAGACAGAAAAGGTCTCCACCAGCATGGATGATTTATTATGAACTAGGTTACTGGGAAAAACAAGGAACGTAGAGTCTGGAGACAAAAATAATTAGCTATCAAATTTCCAAATTCTCAATTCATGTCCAAAAAGACTAGGTCTTTGGGAGAGGAAGCCCAGAGCTTGGCTGTCAAATAGAGGACAGAAAAGTGCCGTAACCCACCCTACCCCAGTGGAGATCCAGATCACACGGCTTCGTCTGGAGCCTGGATGGACACTCAGAGTCCTTCTCTACCCACCCACGCCTTTGGTCAGCCTCTACTCAATGATCATGAGTTCAAACCTATTTGCTATCCCTAAAGGTGGCTGATTAACAAAGAAGGAATTTATTTTCACTTGGTCAAGGCAGGGCAGAGCCAATGTAGCAACTTCCTTGTGCCAGAGGCCCCTACAGGGCATCAGACATTGGAGATGAAGTCCCAGGTTTAAGGCTGCGAGGTGCTGAGAAGCCCTCAGGAAATCCCCAAGTTGACTGAAATGGTCCCTGAGGTCAAGCCTGAATTTCGTTCTCAGAGATGTGGCGTTGTGTTTGTGATTTTAGCCATCTTCTATAAATTAAATTCCTCTTCTGAGTCAAGTAAGGAAAGAAAATACTCAAACCCATACACCGTATTTATTTTGTTGAAAACTTATGAAATTCAGTTGTTCTATTATAAATGAGGCACATATGGTATCCATACATAGTGGAGAGAGACAGATGGTATATAGTCTATCTCTGCATGTCTACACACCAGCTATGAATGTATCAAATATACAAAGACTCGAATGTTTCGATGTGGTGTATATATTATACAGCTGCAAAATCCTGGCGTCATCTGCTCCACTTTGAGCTTCTCAAAGTGTGGTCCATAAACTATCTGCATCAGAACCTCCTGGGGTGTCTGTTAAAACGTCAGAACAGGGGCTTCCCGCGCCAAACCTTCTGAGTCAGCCTTCTCCACACTTTCGCCAAGACTGATTCTGAGCCAGTGACGTGTTCCTGGCTGGCAGGGAGCCTGCTGAAGCAACAAATGCTACTCTGTGACTCTGGGGACCTGGGTGTGTGTTTCCAGGCATGACTATGTTTTATAGGCATTTTAGAGCATCGGTGGTTTTAACACATTATCTTTATTCCTCCTCACCTCTTTCGGCTCATCGTGACCTTCATCAAGTTCGTGTTTCTGTTCCTTTTTAGTTCTTTTCCCTGGATCTGTAGAGTTATAGTGCATTAGATTCAGCTATGGTGAAGCTTCTGAGAAGTATCCCTATTCTACCTGGACTTACTTCTTCCCTGGCAAGTCAATAATAGCCTCTGTGCAGCTTTCTGGCAGTGCCCTTAACATAATTAAATGGTCCTGATTTTCCAAAATCCAGACCTTCATGGAAGAGAATGAGCCACAGTAAAAATGAACAATAACCGTGCTGCCTAGTTATACCCTTCTCCTCTCCCCAGGGGCAGCACACTGATCAAAGCTCACATGATTAATCGGGAATGGAGTGAATCTCTTTATCATTACAGAAAATCAGGCCCCTTGGAGGAGTCAGCACCTGTTTAGTTGCATTAAAAATCCTGACTTAACACGTTTAGGTAGTAATTAAGTAATATACCAGAAATGACAGAAAGTGAAGTGAGAATTTTATAACTTAAATGTAATAAAGGGCTCAACTTAGCCAGGGCCCTGGATGTAGAGTTTTAATTTGCAGACTCCCGTGTTGGCTGTATATGATAAAGGACTGAGAAGTTAGAGAACCTTCTAGCATCAGTTCAGGACCAGATTGTTGAAGGGAGCTGTCCTCTGAGAAATTATCTAAATTGTCCTCCACAAATGAAGTGGGCTGACAGCTTGTACCCGAAACAATCAGTAGCCACAGAAATCAAAACACTAAGCCAAACTCCTGAAAATTCTGATCACCCCTTGCTTTATGGTGGTTAGAGCAATTTTCTCTTAGAGAACTGAATTTTCCCTTAGGACAGACATCCTCTATGCTGTCCTTTGGGAAAAGAACTGGTGTCAAAATTCATGCTCAGGAAAGAACCTTGTAGGTTTTATTGCACTATAAGTTGCTACATGCTGTCCTAGAGAAACAATTCACAACTCGTGTGGTGGAGGCCGAGAGAGAGCCTTGTAGGGAAAGATGAGCTTTCTGCTTTCCTATGCCTGCCTTGGTAGATATTCTAGCAATATGATGAGGCTCTGGGCCCTGCCTTTTTTGTTGTTGTTGAGACAGGGTCTGCCTCTGTTGCCCAGGCAGTGTGTGGTGGTATCTAGCTCGCAGCAAACTCAAACTCCTGAGTTCAAGTGATCCTCCTGCCTCATCCTCCAGAGTAGCTGGGACTGCAGGCATGTGCCACCACAATGCCTGGCTAATCTATTTTTAGCAAAGGTGGGATCTCACTCTTGCTCAGGCTGGTCTTGAACTCCTGAGCTCAAGCCATTTATCCACCTCAGCCTCCCAGAGGACTAGGATTACAGGTGTGAGCTACCATACCTGGTCCAAGCCCCTGCTTTGAGTTTATAGATATGAAAAAGAAGCTAGTGCCTCTACCCTTATACCTGGTAGAGAGATCACAGACATGACAGAAGATAATGTTTTTTGTTTTTTTTAATTAATTAATTAATTTATTTATTTATTTATTTTATTGTTAAATCATAGCTGTGTACATTAGTGCAATCGCCTGTACCCATTCTAAGATGCACCATAGATGTGGCCCCACCCATTACCCTCCCTCCACCCAAACCTCCCCCCCCCTTCCCCTTCCTTGGCCCTTTCCCCATAGTCTTGTGCTATAGTTGGGTTATAGCCTTCATGTGAAAGCTATAATTTAGCTTCATAGTAGGGCTGAGTACATTGGATACTTTTTCTTCCATTCCTGAG
>CAUYPK010044699.1:0-12495 GCA_963574355.1 Loris lydekkerianus
TAAATGTCTTAGCACAATAACTAAGAAAATGCCAGGAAGGCTATGTTAACCAGAGTGATGAAAATGTGTCAAACGGTCTATGAAACTAGTGTATGGTGCCCCATGATCACATTAATGTACACAGCTATGATTTAATAAAAAATAAATAAATGAATAAGGCATTAGTCACCTAGAAATGGATTTTTGGACTTGAACGTTTAAAAGAGGAAAATCATAATTACCTGTCTGGCACATGAAGAAAAGGCAATTGACTTTTCACTTGATGGATAAGAGCTTTTCTGCAATGAGATTGCACTAACATCGTCCTTTCTCTAAAAGGAGATATTCTCCAAACAAATGTCACTTTGGAATGTTATACTAACAGTGGACAATCTTCTCATTTGTTATTGCCAAATCTTTCCAGATGGTGAGTAGATACAGGCAATCTCAATGGAGCTAAAAAGGATATGCCACAATCAACTGTAGAAAAAAAAAGTCTTCTGCTAACATAATATGTTTTATTTAATAACTGCATTATAGTGTTTAACAAGTACAGGAATTAAAAAAAGAAAACACTGTCTTACACATCAAATTTTAAAGTTCTTTCAAGATTTTATATAGATTTATTCCTTTTTTTCAAGACAGAGTCTGACTTTGTCACCCCTGGTAGAATACTGTGGCATCATAGCTCACAGCAACCTCAGACTTCTGGGCTCCAATGATTCTCTTGACTCAGTCTCCCGAGTAGCTGGGGTTACAGGCACCCGCCTGCCACAACGTTGGGCTTTTTTTAGAGGTGGGGTCTGACTTTAGCTACGATTGGTCAACTCGTGAACTCAGGCAATCCGCCTGCCTTGGCCTCCCAGAGTGCTGGGATTACAGATGTGAGCCACCGCACGTGGTCTGAATAGATTTATTCTTATATGCTGTATTTCATTAAGAGAAATTATTTATAAAATCAGCATTTTCCACATGAGACAATGTAGTGTATAACAAAAACTATTTAACAGACTAAGTACTATCAAAGTTAAGTTGAGATCTATGTTACTGACTTCATAACTTATTTAAGAATTTAAAATAAAACAGCATGGCATGTCTTAATATTGGAAATAATAACATGTTTATACAGTAGTGTTATTGATAAAATGGAGTTTGTTATTATATATTACTAAGAACATACAAGAAGGTCTTTATGCCAAATGTAAAATAAAAATATATATCAGATTAATAGAAGTAAGAGGCAATTCAGTGATTAATGGGGTTGTTTGTTCTTTTCTTGTTGATATGTTTTAGTTATTTGTAGAAGAAAAAAATCACTTTACCATAAAGACATTGAGACTCAAATGCTTGTAGCAGCTCAATTCATATTTGCAAAGATGTGGAAACAACACAAGTGCCCATCAAGCTATGAATGGATTAATAAGCTGTGATATCTATATGCCATGGAACACTGTTCAGCCACAAAAAAATGGAGGCTTTGCATCTTTTGTATTTACCTGGAAGGATTTGGAGAACACTTTCCTAAGTAACTCAAAAAAGGAAAATCAAGCATGCCATGTACTCAGTACTGAACTGAAACTGGTAAATGAGCAGCTGCCGTCCCACATGAGAGAAAAACACAGTTAAATTCAAGAAGGGGAGGCAGTTCCAAATATGCTTTCCAATCATCAAGACAATATAATATTTTCCTCCTTCTTTGGTATAAAACATATTTTTATTGTCCCACATTCTCCTTCCCCTTATTTTTGGATGGTCCAAATTATCTTCAGGAGTTTTTTTGTTGTTTGTTTATTTGTTTTGTTTTATTTGTTTAATTGAGCAATAAAATTGTATTTACATATACAACACAATCTTTTAAAGTATATGACTAATTGTAGCTAATTAACGTGTGTGTTACTTTAAAAATATTATTTTTTTGTGATGAATTTACATGCATCCACTCTCTAGACATTGTTTAAGAATATACTATATTGGGTGGCTCATGTGGCTCAACAGAGTAGGGCACCAGCCCCATGTGCCAGAGGTAGTGGGTTCAAACCCATCCCCGGCCAAAAACTGAAAAACAAACAAAAAGAATACAATATATTGTTAACTATAGCTATCATGATTTCATCTTTTTGTTTTTGCCTATGTAATAACCTCTCCCTATAATTCTTGTTAAAATGTCCTTGAACATCTTGCAGTTTCTTTACGCCTGTAATCTTCAGTGCAAGGTAATGCCCTGTGCAGCCTCTTCCACTCCCCATCTAGAACAATTTGCTGCCCTATATACAATTTTATGACAATTCATTTACCACCCATAATATTTTCTATTGTATTCTGTCAACGATATTGGTAAACATATTTCTCTCCTCATGTGAATGATAGATCCTCATGGTAAGAACTATTCTTGTTTATTTTTAATGTAGGTATAAAAGCTTGTAAAAATGCTGGAAAGAAATTGCATGCAGCAGAATACTTTATCACTTATATCTGTAAATGTTTTATGCACTACCGTGTCAGGGAGTGTTTTAGCTTCTGGGGGTGCATGTAATCTGTAAAGATGCAGCATTGTATTCTAACAATAGGAGACATAGTAAGAATGCATGCATATAAATATGTTAGATTAAGATATTTTGGTAAGATGATGTTTTTTTTTCTGGGTGGATACCTAGCAATGGGAATATGTGATCAAATGGAAGGTCTACTTCTAGTTCTGTGGGAATTCTCCATACTTCTCTCCATAGAGGTCGTATTAGTTCACAATCCCACAAGCAGTGCAAAGGTGTTCCCTTCTCCCCACATCCATGCCAGCATCTGACATTTTGGGATTTTGTGATGGGGCTATTCTCACTGGGGTCAGGTGATATATTAGAGTGGTTTTGATTTGCATTTCTCTGATAATTAGGATGATGAGCATTTTTTCGTGTGTTTGTTGGCTATTTGTCTGTCTTCTTCAGTGAATTTTCTGTTCAAATCTCCTGCCCTCTTATAAATGGGGCTGCTTGTGCTTTTCTTGTTGATTAATTTCAGTTCTCTGTAAATTCTAGTTATCAGCCCTTAGTCAGATTCACAGCATGCAAATATCTTCTCCTGTTGTGAAGGCTGTCTGTTTGATTTAGTTGTGAAGAAGCTTTATAACTTGATCACGTCCCATTTATTTGTTTTTGGTTTTGCTGCAATTTCCAAGGGAATCTTCTTCATAAAAATCTTTCCCATGCCAATCGCACTAGAATTTTTATTGTAGCTCAATTCACAATACCTAAGTTGTGGAAGCAATCCAAGTGCCCATCAACTCATGAGTGGATTAACAAACTGTGGTATATGGATACCATCGAGTACAAGTATTAGTCAACCGTAAAAAATGGGGACTTGGTATCTTTTGTATTTACCTCTGTGGTGTTGAAACACGTTCTTCTTACTAAAGTATCACAAGAATGAAAAAGCAAGTATCAGTATACTCAATGCTAATATTAAACCAAATATAAACAGCTACATACCCATATGAAAGAAAACAATGTGTATTCAGGTGAGGGGTAAAAGGGAAAAGGGAAAGAGAAAAGAAAGGGACTGAGGAAGGAAAATGGGCAAGTTCTCACATAATAAGCACAAATGTAAAGTATATCCCCTGGATTAAGGGCTCAACTATAACTTAAACTTTAGAAACAAAAACAGTGGAACTTAAACATTTGTACCTTCCTACAAATCTGAGAAAAATTAAGATATTTTAAAGTCATATAAAAAAATAGAATAGGATAATTCCAGACACCTTTAGAGAAGATTTTCCAAGGTAACCTTTCTGGAAAGGTGATATTGGAACTGAACTCTGAAGAGGCAATATTTGATAGTGAGAAAATGTCAATCATTTGAAAGATACAGGGTTAAAGGAAGCGAGCGATATAAAACTCTGAAGTTAAAATTATGTACTTCTTGCCTTGAAATAATTTGGAAGAGTGTGAGACTTATCTCTTATTCAAATTTAATTAATTTAAAATGTTCCTTCAAAGGAGGTTTTGTATAAATGTACTTTTAAGCAAGAGTACAACAATTAAGAGGAGTTCCCTAAAAATACTACATACATCTCTTGTCACTCTCAAAAGTTAAATAGTAAAATTAAGAATCAGAAATACAAGTAGAAAGTCAAATGGTAATTAATATACAAAATGTTTTTGTGCCTAGAATTTAAACTATATATCTAAGCACAGAAAAAAGAAACAGAAAACATTTAGAGCAGCTATTTATTTAAAAATTGAATACAAATGATAAGAAATCCTCAGTTTATTGTAACCTGTCTAAAGTGACATAATAGAGCTGTGAAGAACACAAGGACAAGAAAGGAATTCTTATGTAGGCAAATTTTACAGCAAATTTTACAGCAAAATACAGAATGAAGACTTCCATGTCACTGAATCAATAATGCCTTAGGTGTTACGAATGTCACCATATATGTATTTGAAGGATGGAGAGTGGCACACATATTGGAAATATCCTTCTTTTGTAACCATTTTTGCTTAGATATATTTTAATGATCACTTTAAGCCTCTGTCTCTGTATAAAGTTTTATTTTATTCTTTTAAGATTGTGAGATAATTATTATGATTTTTACCTCTCTTTCATTCCCTTATAAGCCCAGGGAATACATACTTAAGGAAGTGTGAAGATTAAAAAAGAACATTAAGGAGAGGAAAAAAAAACTGATTTCTAGATGGCTCCTAATGAATAAACAGTCCTGAGTAAGCTAAGACATTTATTTGAAATAAAAGCATTTAGGGTAGTGTGTGAGGGATAAAGTGGGGATGGTTAAAGGATGCCAAAATATAGTTAAAAAAGTAAAATAAATAATACTTGATAGAATAAGAATATGAAAATAATGAATAATAACTTAGAGTATACCTTAGGATAACTAAAAGAGGAAAGTTGAAATGTTTCTAACACAAAGAAACATTAAATGTTTGAGATGATGGATACCCCCCAATGACCCTGACAATTAATTCACTATTAAACCTCTAGCATAACATCACAGTTACCCTATAAAGATACACAACTGTTCTATACCCTTAATCATTAAAATTAGAAAAAAAACATTTATACTTAAATAATTTATTATAATTGTTGACTTTCGTATTAAATTTTGTATTGCTTTCTAATTCTCCCTTCTATTCTGTTAATCAATTGATGTGATACATTACATCAACAGAATAAAGGATCAAAAGCAAATGATCCTTTCAATAGATGCAAAAGAAAAGTATTTGATGGAATTCAACAATTTTTCCTGATAAAATCTTTCAATCATTCAGGTATAAGGAATGCACCCCACCATAATAAAGGCCATACCTGCAAAGCCAATATACAATGTCATACTCAATGAAGAAAAACCGAAAGCTTTTCCTCTAAGATTAAAAACAAGAAAAAGATGCCCATTCTCAGCATTTCTATTCAACTGGAGGTTGAATATTACTGGAGGTTCCTGCCAGAGCTCTTATGTAATAAAAACAAATAAAAGACATCCAAAATGGAAAGGAAGAAGTAAAATTGTCTCTGCAGATGACACAATTTTATTATAGCAAATTCTGAAGACTCCACTAAAAAACTGCTAAAAGTAACAAATTCAGTAAAGTTACAGGATACAATATGAACATAAAAATTTAGTAGCACTTCTGGGCACTAACAACATACTATTCAAAAAAGAAATAAAGAAAACAATTCCATTTACAATAGCATTATGCTTAGAGGCTAGATCTTAAATGCTCTCATCTCAGAAGATAAATATGTGAAGTGGAGATATGTTTAATTCATTTATCTTAATTATCTACTGATGTATACTTAAATTATCATGTTGTACATCATAAATACATAAAATATTTATTTGCCAATTATTCCTTTATAAAGCTGGAGTTTGCAAAATAGAGACATAGGCTAAGAAAATATTTTTATAAGATTACACCATTTCACTGAGCGTCAAAACCCCTTAAACTAGCAATCTAAAATTTATGTAATTTAAGTCCCCAAACAAACATGGGGCTCAGAAAGCATTTTATTTAAATTATACCTGATTTTTTTTTATATTTTGTATGAATGTTGAACGCTCAGATCCAAAGAACACAATAAATCTCATATACAAAAAACATAAAGAAAATGTTAAAAGCACATTATAATCAAATCGCTCAGAAACAGTGATAAAGAGAAAATCTTAAAAGCAATCAAAAGGGTACACAGTTCCATTAGATAAAGAAGAACAAAAGTATATGGCAGCAGATTTCTTACTATAAACAATACACGTAAGAAGACAATGAATCAACATATTTAAATTTCATAAAGGAAAAAGAAACACTTTTTAAAAAATTATGTGCCAAATAAATATGTTTAAAAGATGGAAATGTCCAATTAATAATACACAAATATTTTTTCCTATTCTGAAGGTTGTCTTTTCACTTTGGTTGTTTCCTTAGACGTATACAAGCTTTTCAGTTTAATTAAGACCCATTTGTTTATTTTCATTGTTGTTGCAATTGCCGTGGAAGTATTCTCAAATTAATCAACAAAAAGGACCCAACAATCCCATATATCACTTCGCAAGAGAGATGAATACAACTTTTTCTAAAGAAGACAGAGGAATGGCTAACAAACATATGAAAAAATGCTCATTGTCCCTCATCATCAGAGAAATGCAAATCAAAACTACCCTGCGATATCACTTAAACCCAGTGAGAATGGTCTACGTCCTAAAGTCTCAAAACTGCAGATACAGGCATGGATGTAGAGAGATGGGAACACTTTTACACTGCTGGTGGGACTGCAAACTAATACAACCCTTTTGGAGGAAATATGAAGAATCCTCAAAGAACTCACGCTAGACCTCCCATTTGATTCTGCAATCCCATTACTGGGCATCTACTCAGAAGAAAAAAAAAATCCTTTTATCATAAGAACATTTGCACTAGATTGTTTATCACAGGTCAATTTACAATCGCTAAAACATGGAAACACTGTAAATGCCCACCAACCAGGTTTGGCTTATTAAGCTGTGGTATATGTATACCATGGAATACTATTCAACCACTAAAAACAATGGAGACTTTATATCTTTTGCATTAATTTGGATAAAGGTGGAACACATTCTTCTTAATGAAACATCACATGAATGAAGCAAGAATCCAATGCCCAATGTGCTCAAAATTCTGATATGAAGGCAGTGAATGAGCTAATACAAGGAAGGGTAGGGGAATGAGCAAGTGGAGAGAGGAGAGGAGGAAGGGGGATGGGGGCCCTGGTGTATGACACACCTCTTGGGTGTGGGACACAATTATAAAAGGGACTTTACCTAACAAATGAAATTGGCACAACCTAATTCTTTGTACTCTCAATGAATGCCAAACAATAAAATAATAATAATAAAAAGTAAAACGAAAATGTGGTAAAAAACTTTTTCAGGGATGGAAAAGCTAAAAATTTGTCATCACCAGCAAACTTATACTACACACACACAAAAAAAAAAGCTAAATCAATTTTTTTTTCAGCCAGAAGGGAAATTATTATCTGATGAAAATATTTATCTTGGAGTAAAATAATCACAAGTAACCATATACAATTAATGTCTTTCTGGTTATTCAAATCTCTTTAAAAGACGATTGAATATTAAAAATAGCCTTGGTGTGTGCCACACCTTTTGGGGGCAAGACACAATTATAAGAGGGACGTTACCTAACAAATGCAATCAGTGTAACATGGTTTCTTGTACCCTCAATGTATCCCCAACAATAAAAAAAAAAAAAATGACAAAAATATAGTGAGGTATTTATAGCATATATAAAGTATATAAAAATAATAATACATGGGTTAATAAGGAAGAAGTGGAAATATACTATTATAAGATATATATATATATTGAAAGATATGTGGAGTATATTACAGAACAATAACTAATAAAATAATGCAAGAAAGTTTACAGTAGATAAGTCAAAAAGTAAGTTAAAGGTGAAGCATTAAAAATAATTTAAAAAATTACAGAAAAATATGAAAGACAATTAATGTGGGTAAATGGAAAATAGTATATTTTTAATTTTATTATGTTTTTTTATTCAGAATATTAGGGCATACATATGTTTTGTTTACATCCTTTTTTTTGCACAAATTGATTCAAGTTTATAAGCATGTCCCCAATTCAGACACTGTGCTCTATACACAATAGGGATTTACCCACCCACTCTTAATCCAACCATGCCATTAATCAAAAGGAAAGCAGATAAACCCTTTTGGATGCGTGACAGACTACATATAGTGTGTTAATTTAATTACAACTAATCACTTGTTTCTGTCCAGGATGTTTAATCTTTAAAAAAGTAATGGAGATGTTCATTTTTAGATATAAAATGTGACAGCAGTATCTAGCATCTTGAGTAATTTATAAAATTTCTCATTGCTCATGGAACTCTGGGTGGTGACAGAAAGTATTGAGTTGTAGTCTTACCAAAAAATGGTAGTCCTATGGAAACAGTTTTGATGTATGGTACCATTTTGTTTCTAGCTAGAACTTGATTACTTTATTTTTAAATCTATTCATCTGATTTTGTGAGCAAATTAATGTCCTTCTCACAATAGTTTTACATTCATTGGTGAAATCAGTAATTTCTGACTTAAAAATCCAGTGGCACACATTTTTGAATGACTATATAAACCAGTTGGCTTTACTAAGAGCAAAAAGACATCTAACATAACTCTAAATTGTAAACTTTGATAAAAGAGTTAGCATTCTGGTAGTAGAAACACATTATAAAAACTAAAAAAACCCTAATAATTAATAATACATAAAATCATTTCAGTTATTAATAAAAACAATGAAAAAATATATAAATAATAAGACAGAAAACACCTGAAGATGCTTCAGATGATAACTTTTTAGCTTGGCTGATTAAAGATTTAAGCACCAAATATTGGGTTGAGGATATAACTATTTAATAGCACTTTTAAGGAATAAAATAGATGGATATTACCTCTTAGCTAGAGAATGATCTACCAAAGCCTTCAGATATTTAGATGATAATGAATACATGGTTATAAGTCAGCATTTTTCCTGATTATAAAATAAAATACATTTCCCTTTGTTTCTTTGTTAAATTAGTATATGAGATAAATACCTTTAGTTGCAAATTGTACACCAGAACTGCTATGCTGTTAAATATAAAAATATATAAAAATGTCCATATCCATATAACCACTGTAGTATTAGGAATTAACATTTGTTCCATTTTTAATCAGATATCTTGGGTGAAAATTTTTACTTTAGCATGTTTTAAGTTATTTGCAATTTGACTTTGTATATTTCTTTTTCTTAACCTTGAGCCAGTTAGTTTTTGTTGTTGTTGTTGTTTGGTTGGTTTATTTATTTTTCTTAGCCAGAAAGTTCATTTGTTTTTTTAAATAGAGGCTTACTCATTTGCCCAGAGTAGAGTGCTGTGATATCATAGCTCACAGCAACCTCAAACTCCTGTGTTCAAGTGATCTTCTTGCTACAGTCTCCTGAGTAGCTGGGACTACAGGAACCTGCCACAAAATTCAGCTAGGTTTTTTTTTTTTTATTTTTTTAAATTTATTTGTATTTTTAGTAAAGATGAGTCTTGTTCTTGTTCATGTTGATCTCGAATTCCTAGCTCAGGTGAACCACTGGCCTCAGCCTCCCAGAGTGATAGGATTACACGAGCAGCCAGGGTGCCCAGCCTCATCCATCCAGTTACTTCTTAAATGGAAATTTTACTTAACTGCTAAGTTTATTTTACATGTACATATTGAAAATAACTTCTTTCCATACACAACCTATATTTCTCCACCCTTCAACATTTATTTGGTTCTCCTCATCTCCCCATTCTTTTCCAACTGTATGTAAGCATGGCTTCAAACCCCCAATTGAAATCACTCCCTGTGTATGCATCTGTCATGGCCTGGAGTACCTCATATCCTTTGATCATTTTCAAGATATTAAAAGGTAATTTTTGTCCAATTTTATATTTACTTCTAAGCAAGTTATATCTTAATTATATCTTAAGTCAATTATGCATTTTAGGACATTATCTATAAAATTAATTGATTCTAAATGTGATGAAAGCCCTAATTACATTAATAGTTTTCTTCTGGAAACAGCAAGCTTGTCTTTTTTTTTTTTTTTTCTTTTTTTTTAGAGGAAGAAGAATATTATTTTATTTCTCCTCTCTGAGTCTTTTATATTTATTTATTTATTTATTTTTATTGTTAAATCTTAGCTGTGTACATTAGTTCAATCAAGGGGTACAATGTGCTGGTTTCATATACAATCGAAAATATTCTCATCAGACTGTTCAATGTAGCCTTCATGGCATTTTCTTAGTTGTATGTTGACATTTGTATTCTGCCTTTAGTAAGTTTCACCTGTACCCATTCTAAGATGCATCGTAGGTGTGGTCCCACCCATTATCCTCCCTCCACCATATCCCCCTCCTCCCTTCCACTTCCTTGGCCCTTTCCTCATAGTCTTGTGCTATAGTTGGGTTATAGCCTTCATATGAAAGCTATAATTTAGCTTCATAGTAGGGCTGGGTACATTGGATACTTTTTCTTCCATTCCTGAGATACTTTGCTAAGAAGAATATGTTCCAGCTTCATCAATGTAAACATGAAAGAATTAAGTCTCCTTCTTTATTTAAGGCTGCATAATATTCCATGGTATGCATGTACCACAACTTGCTAGTCCATTCGTGGGTCAATGGGCACTTGGGCTTCTTCCATGACTTATCAATTATGAATTGTGCTGCAATAAACATTCTGGTACAGATGTCTTTGTTATATTGTGATTTTTGGTCTTCTGAGTTTAAACCTAGTAAAGGAATTATAGGATCGAATGGCAGGTCTATTTTTAGGTCTCTAAGTATTCTCCAAACATCCTTCCAGAAGGAACGTATTAGTATGCATTCCCACCAGCAGTGTAGAAGTGTGTCCTTTTCTCTACATCCATGCCAACACCTCTTGTTTTGGGATTTTGTTATGTGGGTTACTCTTACTGGGGTTAGGTAATATCTCAAAGTAGTTTTGATTTGCATTTCTCTGATGATTAAGGATGACGAGCTTTTTTTTCATGTGGTTGTAGATCGTGCATCTGTCTTCTTTAGTGAAGTTTCTCTTCAAGTCCCTTGCCCTGCGATGGGAACACGTGTTCTTTTCTTGCTAATACGTTTGAGTTCTCTGTGGATTCTGGTTTTTAGATCTTTATCAGAGGTACACCCTGCAAATATTTTCTCCAATTCTGAGGACTGTCTGTTTGCTTTACTTACTATGTTCTTGGATTTGCAAAAGCTTTTTAGTTTGATCAGGTCCCAGTAATGTATTTTTGATACTGCTTCAATTGCCTGGGGAGTCCTTCTCATAAGATATTCACCCAGGCCGACTCCTTCAAGAGTTTTCTGTGCACTCTTCAGGTATTTTTATAGTTTCATGTCTTAAGTTTAAATATGTTATCCAGTGAGGGTCTATCTTAGTTAATGTTGAAAGGTGTGAGTCCAGTTTCAATCTTCTACAGGTAGCCAGCAATTTCACCCAGCATCATTTGTTAAATAGGGAATCTTATCCCCACTGGAAGTTTTTAATTGGCTTGTCAAAGATCAAATAACAGTAAGTAGCTGGATTCATCTCTTGGTTCTCTATTCTGTTCCAGGCATCAACTTCTCTGTTTTTGTGTGAATACCATGCTGTTTTGATCACTATCAATTTATAGTAAAGTCTCAGGTGTGGTAGCATGATTCCTCCTGCAGTGTTTTTATTGCTGAGCAATGTTTTGGCTATTTGAGGTTTTTTGCTGATTCCATATAAAATTAAGTATTATTTTTTCAAGATCTTTAAAATATGACAATGAAGCTTTAATAGGAATTGCGTTAAAATTATATATTGCTTTGGGTAGTATAGACATTTTAACAATGATGATACTTCCCAGCCATGAGCATGGTATGTTTTGCCATTTGTTAACATCTTCAGTTATTTCTTTTCTTAACATTTCATAGTTCTCTTTGTAGATATCTTTCACTTCCTTTGTTAGGTATACTCCCAAATATTACATCTTCTTTGACACTACTGTGAAAGGAATAGAGTCCTTGACTATTTGTTCAGCTTGGTTATTGTTGGTATATGTAAAGGCTACAGATTTATGGGTGTTGATTTTGTAGCCTGAGACATTGCTATATCTCTTGATCTCTTCGAAAAGTTTTGTAGTAGAATCCCTAGTGTTTTCCAGATATACAATCATATCATCTGCGAAGAGTGAAAGTTTGATTTCTTCTGATCCTATGTGGATACCCTTGATTGCCTTTTCTTTCCTAATTGCATTGGCTAAAACTTCTATTACAATGTCAAAGAGCAATGGAGACATGGGCAACCTTGCCTGGTTCCTGATCTAAGTGGAAATGATTTCAATTTAACTCCATTCCATATGATATTGGCTGTGGGTTTGCTGTAGATGGCCTCTATTAGTTTAAGAAATGTCCCTTCTATACCAATTTTCTTAAGTGTTCTGATCATGAA